>NAJN01000959.1:0-15129 GCA_005059845.1 Cryomyces minteri | reverse complement strand
CAAAGTGTTTGGCGTTCTGAATGTGTTTCTTCAGATTCACGCATCCTTTGCGGAGGATCTCTACGTTTTCAGTGCGGTAAACCTCAGGCAGTTGAGCGCCGGCGGAAATTTCCGGCCCTCCACCGTGGACCTTAAGCGCGCGGACAGTCGCGACAATAACGACAACGTCCGGCACAAGGCCAGAGGAGCGGCACTTGATGTTGAAGAAGCGCTCACCGCCCATGGTGAAGTCGAAACCAGCTTCAGTCACCACGAAACCAGTCTTCTCGTTGTGGTCCTCGTCAGGTTCTGTTCCGGCCAGCTTGAGGGCTAGCTTGTCGGCCAGTACTGACGAAGCACCGATACTGATGTTGGCGAAGGGACCAGCGTGAACAAAGACGGGCGTTCCTTCCAGTGTCTGCATCAGATTTGGCTTGATGGCATCACGCATCAACGCTGTGAGCGCTCCACCCGCGCCAATGTCATCAGCAGTCACAGGGTCCCCACTGCGAGAGCTTGCAACCACCATGCGGCCTAGACGCTCGCGCATGTCCGAGAGATCGTTACTGAGAGTCAGCACTGCCATGCACTCGCTGGCAACAGATATATCGAAGCCAGTCTCACGAGTCTGACCTTTCTCAGTCGGCGCTTGGCCCACTGTAATGCCGCGAAGGTGACGATCGTTAACGTCGAGCACGCGCCGCCAGGTAATTGTTTCCGGATCGATATCTAGTCTTGCAAAGCGGTGGATCTCGTCCTCTGTCAGATCGTCTGGGTTTGTCTTGTCGATTCCTAGCTTCTTCAGTCGACGGAACATGACTGGCACAAAAGCCCTCTTCCCCTTCTTTGCAGGCACGAGTCGCTTGTAAAGCGGTCCATCTTTTTGTGTGTTCTCGTGGAAAATCCTGGTTTCTATTGCAGCAGCCAGTAAGTTGTTCGCTGCAGTGATGGCGTGAATATCTCCAGTCAGATGTAGGTTGAATTCGTCCATGGGGATGACTTGGCTGTAACCTCCACCTGCGGCACCACCCTTGATACCGAAGGTCGGGCCCTGACTGGGTTGTCTGACATTGGCGAACGACACCCTCCCGAGATGACCAGAGAGGGCTTGCGTGAGACCCATAGTTGTGGTCGATTTTCCTTCTCCTAGCGGTGTAGGTGTGATACCAGCAACGAGCACGTACCTACCGTTCCGACGATGTTCCAGTCGCTTGAGGAGGGTAAGGTCCACCTTGGCTTTGTATGCACCGTACGGTTCGAGCTCGTGAGGCGCAATTCCGATCTCATCAGCAAGACGAGTGATAGGTTTCGGATGTTGCGCGCGAGAGACCGCAATATCTGACGGTACTGGCTGCTTCAGCTTGAGTGGTAGTGGTGTAATGTGTCGCGCCTTTTGCTTATCGAAGTACGTCGTTGCGGAGTCGACAACGTTCTGAAGTAACATCGCTACGGTCATGGGTCCAACGCCTCCCCGAACTGGTGTGATGTGCGATGCGACTTCCACGGCAGACTCGTAGTCCACATCTCCTACTAGTCTTTTACCCGACTTCTTGGACTCATCCGATATGTAGTTGGTGCCCACATCAATCACTACAGCGCCCTCTTTGAGCCAGCTGCCTTTGACGAAGCCTGGTTTTCCGATAGCTGCTACCACGACATCCGCTCTCTTCACGATTTCTTCCAATCCTTGGGTACGTGAATGGCACACTGTGACTGTAGCATCGGCGTTTTTGAGCAAGTAGCTGACCGGACTGCCAACAATGTCGCTTCGGCCTATGACTACAGCGTTCTTCCCTGAAAGATCGACTCCGGTTTCCTTCAACAACACCATCACACCTTTAGGTGTACACGGTGTGAATAACGGATGACCTCCTCGCTTTGCCAGCTCTCCGATGTTGATTGCACCGAACCCATCCACGTCCTTCTCATCCGCGACTGCTGAAGTAACCGCATGCTCGGAAATGTGTTTCGGCACGGGTAACTGAACAAGTATACCATGAATGGCAGGGTCGCTGTTGAGCTTGTTGATGTGTTCGAGTAATTCAGCTTCGGTGATGTCTTCGGGGTACTGTTTCAGTTCGCAGGTGATGTTCGCCTGGAGGAAGCACTCGTATTAGCTACGTAGGCTGTGCGAAAGCACGTTGTGTAACTCATACCTCTTCTGCGGCCTTCAACTTCATGCGCACATAAGTACCTTCAAGCTGTCAATTGTGCTTTCACGTAACTGTCAAGGCGGCTGGAGCTTACTCGAATCATCGCGACCACCAACTGTGCGGCTGCGTTAGTCCGAGTACTGTTCCATCCCAGTTCGACGCGCACAACGCACCTTGTATGATAGTGAGTGAAGGCTGGTATCGGGGGTTGGTCTGCTGCTTCTTCTTGATCTCGCCAGCGATTCTCTCCCGTATGTCCTTAGCAATGGCGGTGCCGTCAATCTTAGTCGCCGTCATATTGTATGGACTGGCGGAGAAGTGTCGTGAGCGGTTAACGTAGGATGGCGACGAGGTTGCTAAGAAAACAGTGGGCGATGATGCTGGTTGCAGCCTCGGTACACGAAAAGATATTCCCCGTGTGAGCGGAATGCAGCGTCTCATGCTCGTGATACTGTAGGTACTGTGACTCGGACACCCAGCGTGTTGAACAGCCGTCAAGTGCAAATAGCGAGCGAATGTAAGGTGTCAACCACGGACAAGGAAGGTATGATGCTAAGAAGGTGACTCAGTCCCGCGCTCCCTTACTTTTCTTTGACCTTCGGAGAATAAGGTATTCGTGCTCAGTGGGCCCACCTCAGCAGAGCGAAGGGCAGAGCGAAAGGCAGAGCGAAGGGCAGAGTAGGACTACGTATAGCTGTGCGCAGCTTGTATCACTCGGTATCTCGAGAGAGTGCTTGATATTCTATCACACATGCCCGACCCGTAGCCCTAACACCATCTATACGAGCTTCTTGTTCCCATCTCTCGTCTGCCGTTGGAAACCGAGACCGACGCGTTTATACGGATTCTGCCAGGCGGTGAGCAAGAAAGATTGGCCGAATTCGACATCCCACTGTGCCAGGTATTTTGATGTGCTGAAAGAGCGCGCCAAACCACCAGATCAACCAAGCACTGAGCCACTGGAGAACCCACTCTCGCCGGGGGATTGTAAAAAGAATACAAAGCAGAACAGGGACACAACATGAGACCGATCCTCCTTTCCGGACACGTACGTGGATTCCCGCTCAAAAGACACTATTCTGTCGAAATCAAACTGATCACCGCCGCAGGAACGTGCCCTGACTCAGGTCAAATACAGCAAGGATGGCGATATCATATTTTCAGTAGCGAAAGACCACGTAGTCTGCGCATGGTACTCCGTCAACGGCGAACGATTAGGAACCTACCATGGCCACCAGGGAGCCCTCTGGACTCTAGATGTCGATCCCACAACCACACTCCTCGCGACCGGTGGCGCAGATAACACCATGAGATTATGGGAAGTCAAAACTGGTAGACTACTCAAGACGTGGGACTTCGGATCTTCGATAAAGAGGGTCGAGTTCTCGGAGGACGGCACACAACTGCTGGGAGTGACGGAGAAGCGGATGGGACACCTGAGCACGATTGTCGTGTACGACATCAAGCTGGACGTAGAGGCCGAGCAAGCGAGCGAGCACAGCTTGCGGATAGTGTGCGACGAAGCAAAAGCGACCGTTGCGGGATTCAGCTATCTTTCGAAGTTCATCATATCTGGGCACGAGGACGGCAGTGTGACGCAATGGGATGCAAAGGCAAGTTCTCCTAAACGGTGCGCAAGCTGAATCTTGTTGACTAGATTGCAGACTGGCGAAAGACTCAAGGAAACCTTCCCTCATGACGCGGACATGCAAATCACTGACCTTCAATGGTCGCCCGACCGAACCTACTTCATCACAGCCTGCAAAGACAAGACCGCAAAAGTAAGCAAACAGCTGTCGCACGCATTGGTGAGACATCTAGACTGACTCGCCTCCCATCGCAGCTCGTCACAGCCAAGGACCTCAAAGTCCTGAAGACCTACGTTGCCGACACTCCACTAAACAGCGCCGCCATAACGCCTGTAAAAGACTACGTGATCCTCGGTGGTGGGCAAGCAGCCATGGATGTCACCACAACCTCCGCTCGACAGGGCAAATTTGAAGCGCGCTTCTACCACAAGATTTTTGAAGAGGAGATTGGCCGAGTGCGAGGCCATTTCGGGCCGCTGAACTACGTGGCTGTGAGCCCACAGGGGACAGGCTACTGCAGCGGTGGAGAGGACGGATACGTGAGAGTGCACCACTTTGACAAGCCGTACTTCGACTTCAAGTTTGAGGTGGAGAGGGAGAACGACAACATATAAGGTGCTGGGATCGCGACACGCATTCTTTGGCGTTGAGGAGCGCACTGTGCTGGGACTGGTCAGAGGGTCGCGCTTGAGGCTTCGATACAGAAGACTTTGACATAGTCCAGAAGCATTAGTTTTGAATGGAGTCGCTTGCAACCAGTTTTTGAGCCGTGAACATCGACGGACGACTCAAAACTCCGGCTGCATCATGACATACTCTTGTTCAACGCCCTGCCATTTACCTACTCAGTATTTACTATAGTCCCTCAAAGTATTGGTATCGTGGGGCAACAACATTGATCATAGGAGTGCAATCAGTTCTTGCTCGACTTTCTTAAGCAGTTCTCACAATTGGAGCGAACGCCACTAGGGATCCACAATCCAAACAACACCACACCCAGCATCCGTCACCTCATCGACCAGAGCAACAACAAAAGAAAAGCGAATGGGAGCAAAACATACTCCGGGTGGGGGTCGAACCCACGACATTCGCATTACCTAGCGAGGTCATATCCGTCACAGAATGAATGATATAAGAACGACGCGCTACCACTGCGCCACCGGAGTCATTTCGTAGCCTGGTCACACTGTTCATAGTATATATACATACACCACAAACACCAGGATTAGCCGGAACACGCACTCAAAACGAAAGCTAGACCATTGCAATATGCGTCTCGTCTATGCTCGTCTTTTATTGCTCTCCTCATGTTACAGGCAGTCCATAGCGTTGGTACCTATCAAGCCGGGCTACAGCAAGAAAGCCCTGCCAAATACCGCGACCAGACTGCAAGGAGTCTGCAGAAGCTCATCGTCTTCAACGACTAACAAACTTGCTACGTTGAGGAGACTGAAGAAGACATCCTAGTGACCACTCAGAGCCTGGTAAGCACAGTACAGCAGCATATCACAACGACTCTACGTCTACGATTCCGCTTGTCGTCTCCTTACGTGTCAGGTCTCCCTAAGTCTCCGACTGACTAGACTCGTACAGGTCGATTAGTTCACTCCGTCGTCGTCGTGGCAGTATGGAACATAGTCTAGCGATCGCTCTACGTTACGGTCTCGCCTTTTGCAACTCCACTACGCCTTCCTTGGCGTTGAGACGAGTAATTGTTCTTCAAGATGCAAAGCGTACCTGGCCGTCCGTCCCTGCTGTTTGTTATGCTGTGGGGCGCGCGGCATCGCTCCCCTCCCTCGTTACTGGTGGCTGCTCTGTTGCTCTCGCTGTTGCAACACACACATGGTACGCTGATTGCTCAACAGTTTTCATGATGACGCCGTATAGCGTTCCAATTCTGTGGCTCTCCCTCTGGTCCCATTTTAAGGCTCGTATGCCGGATCTCAAGGCGGGGGTAGCAAGACGTGGCATTTGTTGAGTGATATGCTTGTGGTTTGCGAAATCGACACATGTAGAGACTGTAAACAGAGAAAGTGTATGGACCTGAAATCTCATTGTAGGTCTCCGCCATACCTCGTCCTACGACACCATCTCAGTTCTTCTAGAAGACCTTTTAAGATAATCGCATCATCACTGCCCGAAGAGTTGAGTCGGAGCTTATCCAGAATTACACGCGATCTTCAAGGTGCGATGTAACATGGATGATGGATGGAACGACCTCCTGTGCACCTCCACCCTTTCCGTGACCTACTTCTCCGAGACGAACAGACAATGTATTCGCTGACTGTGCCGTAGTACCCAACCTACGCACAATCCCCTACAACATGACACTATCGCACCGGCATCAACACGCCATCAAAGTACTTCCCAACCTCACCAACGTCCTCCAACTCCCCAACGTACCCGACATACTGATCGGGTCTTGTGACGACGATGCAGCCGCGCCGGCGGTTGACGCCGTACTTCTCGTATGCCTTGCCGTCGGCGTCGGCTTCGTGGTAGGAAACGGCGTCCGCGAAGACCTTGCTGTAGTCCCAGCCTGTGAGGGTTGGTTAGCGGTAGCTCGGAAGTGAGGAGTGATGTTGGCTTGCGGAGTAGAGATGATGGAGGGAGGAGGGGTGAGGTAAGGCGACCACGACGAGGGGCCAAAGTAGATGGCAAGAACAGAAAGGAACGTGGCATACCTGATTTCTCGTCAAAAGGATGGAAGATCTCCGGGAAATCCAGCATCTCGACCTTCTGCCTCTCACCACAATGGATAGTCAGGATGTCTATCACGCTGTCGATCTTCTTGTCTTTCGGCGTAAAGCGTCTGACGACACCATCGGGCGCCGCAAGACTCTTCCCGAGCTGCTGAACCCGGTCCATTTGCGCGCTATCTGTAACATCACCGGCGAACACCACGATGCGGAACCGGCCATCGCTGTTCAATCGTTCCTGGAAATGCCACGGCCGCGCATCGGATTGGTTGAGTACTTTGAAGCTGGGCATCCGCATACCGAGCTTGATCTCCGTCGCAAGTTCCTGCTTTCCTACGACACGGCAGCTCGCGACGTCCGTGCCATCGCCTTGATCGCTGGAGTTGCCGGGCTTGGCTACGATAGAGGAAGAGCCGTAGTCGACAGCGATACCACTGGCGAACATGTTGCCCTTGACAAAGGCGTCTTTGAACTCTGACATCGATATGCCTGCTTCGTCCGCGGCGTCTTTAGCTGGGCGGCCAGAGAAGAGACGCGAGAAGCGGTGGTCGAACTCGATGAGATCTTGTGCGATACGACGCCTTTCGGACTGGTACGTCTTCAAGACGCTACGTTGAAGGGTGCCGTTTACCACACCCGCAATCTTCCAACCCAGGTTAAAGCAGTCTTGCATTGAAACGTTCATGCCCTGGCCGGCTTTGGGAGAATGCGTGTGAACAGCGTCGCCAGCGAGAAAGACGCGCTCAGAGGCAGAGAAGTTGTTGCCCACACGCTGCCCGATTTGGTAAGCGGTCCACCAGTCGCAGTACTTGTAAGTGATGGTATAGGGGCTCATGATCTTCTGCGCCGCTTTCAGAATCATCTGGGGTGTTATGGTTGAGCGGTCGACTGCGCCGCCGTCCTTGTTGACTTCGGTGAGCTGGATATATAGGCGAACGAGCTTGTTTTCGCGAGGTATGACCATGACAGAGCCTGAGTTTGCTGAATGGATTGCACAGCGCATGCGAATACTATATGGCAGTGTCAGCTACTAACTGTCCTCGCCAAAAAGAGCGTTGAATCGCATACTCAGGAAAGTCGGTGATAGGCTGGATATCTAAGACACCCCAAATAAAGTCTGTCTGCTCGCCCTCCATCTTGAATCCCAGCTGCCGCCGCGTCCACGAGTGCGCACCATCGCAGCCGATGACATACTTGGCACGGACAATTTCGGTTTCACTCTGCTTGCCGTCACGGGCTTTTCTGATCAGGTCGTCCGTGTCGTCAGCGGCAAGATTACTGCGGAAAAGACCGTCTTCTGGCGCATCTTCTCCTACAGAATGAGAGTTTCCCTGTGCGGGTGTTGCTTCTTCATCACTGAGGTGTCGTAATCTGAGTTTGATGGGGTATGCTTCTAGGTCTTCGGCACTAGAGGTGTCGAGTTCGAGGAGGTCAGGGATCACACCGCGTTCAACTTTGATGTGAGGATTGGAGTGCTTCTTGAGGGAATCTAGAAAGAACCGCTCTATTCGGCCTTGGTGGAGGACGACTTGCTGAAACCTGCGGCAAGAGCAGTCAGCGATGGTTCTGCGATTGCCAAGACCAACAGAGGGAGACCTGCCTCGATATGCCAGGAATGGTATCGGGGATTCGATCAGTACGTTTGATGGTGCCCGTCTCATCGGGGTTCTGTGCAGAGTTGTATTGTCAGCTTCTTCGAGTTGAAATCGAGTGTCTCCGTGCGGCCCACTGACCCACAAACAAATCTCCAGCATATGATTACTCTCTTTCCACACTCTATCCGCAAATCCGAAGCTGTCGAATATCTCTAGTGACCGACATTGCAGACCGTCTGCCTGCAAACACATCAGCAAGAGTCTGTATAGAGTCTGTAGTACGGACATCTCTACCTGTCCATTGAAAACCTTGGTTCCCCGCTTGTCAATTATGCGCGCATGTATCCCACATCTTGCCATCCATGTAGCTGCCATAAGCCTGGAGTTGGAAGGCACAGTCAGCTCATTCACTCTGTTCCAAATCCCTTTAGTGCAGGATGACCGACCCAGCAGGCCCGGCTCCAATGATCACCACGTCGACATTCGACTCTGGCTCCGGTATGCTGCCCATGGTTGTGTGATACAATGCTGTGTTTCTGGCAGCTTTCTGACTTGTCAGACAACAGTGTGACCCTCAGGTAGACCCTGTAACTGCTGACGGGGTTGGCTTGACAGGTCAGCTAGTATTGAGAAGGGAAGAATTTCACTGAAGTCTGAAGCGCAAAGTTAAGTTGCGCTCAAGGAGTGCTCGAAGCTCTGCCGTCTTCGAGGCCCGGGTTTCCAGGTGCGGGAACCGCCAAGGGTCTTCCAGAGCACGACAGGCTCGACAGCGGGCCACCGGTAAGGTACGTTCGGCACACGCTGTACTCCAATCGTAACTTAGACGTTACCTAGAAACAAGCAGTTTGTCACCGAACTGCGGATACGAACTTGGGCGGGGCTACCTTGCCCCGCATAATTCAAACATTTTGGAGATCTCCATCCGGCGCCAAATATCTTCCGCCCCCAAAGTTGAAGCTTATTTACACCACACTGGCAGTCTGATTGGTTTGGGGCGCGGGGAGCACATGAGAGCGTGATTCCATGCCGACAGGAGGCCGTATTACGAGAGCTGAGCCAAGCAACCGCTGGGCGAGAGGACGGCATGGTGTTAAAACGCGGGCAGCGGGCGACGCTTCCAGCAGGAGCCGGACTCATTGTTACGCTGTTTCCCAGCATGATTCCTGATTTTTGATCTTATTCCTCGTGTATAGAGTCCGTCAGAAACAGAATCGTTTCTTGCTTCGCCTCTTGAAAGGTTTCGTTCCAATAGAATTAAGAAAGTCCTCTTTGTGACTTGGAACATGGCACCACACGCAAACACAACGTCCCATGCCAGCTTCACCGAACCAGCTGTCGCACAGCACGATGATCTTCCAAACAATCCGTCGCGAGCCATGCGGCCCTCGAATTGGGTACCTGTCCTCGAGCAGGCGGTCTACACCCCGACGCGCAAGCTCAGAATGGTTGTTGTTGGTGCAGGCTATTCGGGGCTTATGATGGCGCATAAAATCAAGTATCAGGAGAACATGAGCGATTATATTGATTTAAAGATATACGAGAAGAACGGTGATGTTGGAGGTACTTGGTTGGAGAACAGATACCCAGGGGTGGCTTGGTGAGTCGTCTCCAGGACCGTGAATACGACGCCGTGGACGCTTACCTATCAACAGCGATGTTCCAGCTCGTGCGCAAGACCAATTCTGATGTAATATCTTCGCGGGGAGTGCTGACCGAAGCCTAGACATCTATACATTTTCGTTCGAGCCAAATCCAGGTCAGTCCCGCATATAGTCGGGATACCCCGCTTCATTCGAGGGTCGTGTCTGACGCTGCTCGGCAGACTGGTCATCGTTCTATGCCCAAGGTCCAGAAATCTGGGAGTATATCAAGCGAACGACGGAGAAGTATCATCTAGACGAGAACGTAGAGTTCAATTCCAAAGTTGTTGTATCAATGTGGGACGAAACATCGGGAAAGTGGAAGATACAGATCGATCAAAATGGAAAAATTATCAACGACGAGGCGGACATACTTGTGAACGGATCTGGAATACTAAAGTTGGTCATTGCCAACATATTCATAGTACAATATTGACGAGCCGTGCAGTAAGTGGAGATGGCCTGAAATCGAGGGCTTCCGAGATTTTCAAGGCAAGATTCTGCATAGTGCAGCATGGTAAGTTCGGAAGGTCAGTCCTGAAGGTTAGTTGACCCAGACTTGACATGCGATCAGGGATCCCTCGTACGACTGGTCAGGCAAGCGGGTTGCGGTGATCGGGAATGGTTCGAGCGCTATTCAGATAGCACCACAAATCCAACGAACAGCAGCGAAAGTGGTGAACTACATCCGTTCGGCGACTTGGGTGTCAGCAAATTTCAGCGCGGACTTTACAAAAGATGGCAAGAATTTCACCTACACAGAGGAAGAGAAGCAACGCTTCCGCGACCATCCAGAAGAGCTTTATGACCTACGAAAGAAAATCGAACATGGGTGAGTTGCGGGACAACATCCACACTCGTGCCTCGCTAAAGGGTGTTTAGCTTCAACAAGTTCTTCTACGCCCTTCAGAAAGACTCTCCCGAGCAAGCGGCGGTATATGATATCTTCAAAGGAATGATGAAGGAGCGGCTAAAGGGCGACGAAGAATTGTGCGCAAAACTCATTCCAGACTGGGGAGTTGGCTGCCGGTACGTATTGTGCCCCTGATATTGGCGCTCGCAATTCGCTTTCCCTACCTTCCTTTACTGAACCGTCTCTTTAGGAGACTAACGCCTGGTGATGGGTACCTGGAGGCGCTTCAGGAAAAGAACTGCATGCCGTGCTTCCATGAGATCGTCCGATTCACAGAGAAAGGAATCGAAACGCAGGAAGGTGTGGAGGAATTCGACCTTATCATCTGCGCAACGGGCTTTGATGTCAGCTTCTGCCCGTACTGGAAGCTGAAGGGTCGCAACGGGCGGTTGCTAGAACGAGAGTGGTCGGACAACCCTGAAGCGTATTTTGGAATTTGCGCGGCGGATCATCCCAACTATTTCATCTTCAACGGACCCAATTGCCCAGTAGGCCATGGCTCACTCTTAGCGGTGATGGAATGGACGGCAGAGTATATCCTTCGCTGGACAAAGAAGATCGCAATCGAAGACATTCGGTGAGTTGGAAGTTGGCTTATTGATCATCTTCCAAGGCTGATGATATTCTCAGATCCGTATCGGTCAGGAGTGACGCTGTAGATGACTACAACGTCTACTCACAAGAGTTCTTGAAACGAACAGTCTGGACAACGGGGTGTCGCAGTTGGTACAAGAACGGCAAAGTGGACGGGAAAGTCACTGCTATGTATGCCGGAAGCATTCTCCACTACAAAGGTAAGATGACTACATGGAAGCTTGGGAATGGCCGGCTGACACTCGGTACCGCAGAAATCCTTGACAACATTCGAGGTGAGGACTTCGAAATAGACTACAATTCCAAGAACCGGTTCCGCTTCATGGGCAATGGAATGACTCAACGAGAGGAGCGTGGCGACGATTTGTCTTTCTACGTTTACAAGTAAAAGAACGTTGAACCGCACCTTGGCGTCAGCCGAGAGCGTATATTTGATTGTTCTGGATCTTAGTATAATTTGAGCACATACGGTCACCTCTTTGCGGCTTTGTGTCGAAATGCGGTCGGTCTCTAGTAGTACAGTTCAGAGCCAAACCGCTTGAGTCACGGCATGTTTGACAGTCGAGCACGTTCCAGAAAACTGTTGATGGGATCAGAAGCCACAACACATCTCTCCTGAATGGCCCTCAGATCTTGCCCCAGGAAGTGTCTTATGGTTTCGGAATATTGGAAGCCAACCTCATGTGAGATTGACCAGCGACGTGGTAGAGTACTCTAAGATACGGACGAGCGAGGAGGAAGCGAAGCGCATTCGGGTATAGCGCTGCTTAGTCATCCAGCACGGGAGACCTTCACTATTGTACCCAGGTAGGGCAGCACACACATAAAAGCATGTAGTCTTCGTCGGCTCCTGGTGAAGCGAGACACTTCTAGGTTACAGCAGTTTACTGAGGCTCTAATTAGTACAATGTCCCACATAATCTTGACTGGGGCGACTGGTACGGCTGGGTCTGCCATTCTGTCGTATTGCCTCTCTTCGCCTCTAGTCAATCGCGTCTCGGTCCTCTCCAGACGTCCCGTCAAACTGGCTGAAGGGCACGGGAAGGCAAATGTTATCGTCCACGAGGATTACGATATCTATCCCCCGGAAGTGTTGCAGCAGATGAAAGGGGCTACGGGCTGCATATGGGCTCAGGGCATCTCATCGGTAGGGATGAAGGAGAGGTCAGTACCACGTTGGGTAACCGCTCCCTCGCTCGTTGAAGCTTTGTTGAATGCATGTGCAGTGACTATACCAAGATTACCTACGACTATCCTGTAGCAGCTGCAAAGGCTTTTGCGACCCTTTCAGACCATTTGAACTTCGTCTACATCAGCGGCGAGGGCGCCGATCCCAACGAGAAGTCCTATCAGATGTTTGGCCGTATCAAAGGACGCGCTGAAGCGGCTCTCCTCAAGCTACCTGAAACTCACCCTTCACTGCAAGTCTACAATGTCCGGCCCGCTTTCATTGCTCCGGGAGCCAATTATCTGGGCGACAGACCACGGGGTCTTGTAGAGAAGATGGCAGACTATCTGACGCCTGTTCTGCAAAGGTGCGCACCGAGTTTTGTGTCACCAACTGACAAGCTCGCTGCTGTGCTCGTTGATTTGGCCGTCGGGGACGGAGAGCCAGTCGAAGAAGGTCCAGGTGTTGAAGCCAACGGCAGGACTTTAAGGAACGTCGCATTGAGGAGGTTAGCTGGGATCTGATACTACTTGCCACAGTCCGCACTATCCTCTGTTATTGATGGAGGTGCTTTTTAGAATCATAGTGTGAGGCTACCCAATCGCTGTAGTCACATGTCGTTTGGGTGCTATGCCTCGTCAACTGTCTCTCATTTCACTTCCCACAAGAAAATCGGTAAAAACCTACTGGAAATCACGAGATCCAGAGACCTGATCGTGACCGTCTTTTGGTGTCGATTCGCTGAGTTGCTATCACTTTCTCCTTCTGCCTTCACCTGCACCATGTTCTTTGTTCTGGGACCAGCCAGCAGCCCATCTGAGACAAGCAGCACACTTAAAGCTCAGGGAGCCGCCAGTATTCAGAGTATGTAACCTTCCCCCCGGCACACACACATAGGCTTCTCCACATAATTTCTCAAGCTCCGTCAACAGCCAAACTCGCCAAAGAAGACGGGCACGGAGAGTCTGTTGCCTCGCCACATCCTACCATTCTCTACTTAACACCGAGAACTCCGAATATGGACGCCGCATACGACGCGTACCATAAGAAGCGCAAGGTATTTCCAGCTCCTCCGACTTGTCCTCAACACGCTAAATCTGAGTGCCCTAGGGGGCTTCAAATCAGTCCAGTCCGTTTCAGTACGCCAAACTCAAGAATGCGGAACTTTCAGAGCGTCTTCGAGACCGTTCGCTCCTTCACACAGGCGTCAAAACCGAGCTCGTGGCGCGTCTCTTGATATCTGATGCAGAGACCGCGTTCAACATAGCGAAGAAGCCTCCCAAGGATGACGTGAACATCGCGATAGGCACCATTGAGACAGACAAAGCTAATGCTGTCGCATCTACCCAAAGTGTCCATGAAACAGGACAGTTCGCCCTATCGAAGAAGCCATGGAAAGACAGCACGAAGATCCCCGTGAAAGCCAAGAGAGCCACGAAGGGGGATAAGACCGATCTCACCGTGCAAAGCCAAAACATAGATGCAGGGAAAGCGTCTGCTATCACTAACAACCCTCTGGCACTGAAAACTTTGACGAAGAACCACGCAGTAATCAATCGGAAGGCCCTCTCAATTCCCAAGAGTTTGAAGAACTATTCAACCGTTACGGTGAACGCCCCTAGCTCAGACGAAAGCATTCCTAGGCTGCCTCACGAGCTTCGGGTATTCCGGTTCCTCGAGCTCCCGCCGGAGATCCGCTACATTATCTACGATCTTGTACTCACCGGACCAGACAACCTCATCGCCCTCGAAGTCGACATTACCGTCTCGACAAGATGGATGCCCCCTCCACGCTTCAAGTCAGTCCTACGCAGCTACTTCAACCTGGTTGTCTCCTGCCGCGACATCCACCACGAAACTGCGGAGGCAGGCCTGCTATTTAGAAACAACACATTCGACTTTGGCTCCACACGTGCAATGTACTTTTTCCTGCTGCGCATCAGCGAGCTTGCCCGTACGCAGCTGTACTCGGTCGACATCAACTGTCAGGGCACCAAAGCGGCAGCCGCCTTTGAGGAGCTGAGAGCCTGCATCGGCCTGAGGAAACTCACACTCCGACTGCCGTTTGTAGGCACTACCGCCGACACCTGGTCCGCCGGATCGGACAGCCCCTTGCGTAGCGTTTTGAAACTTTGTGGTCTCGACGAAGTCATCTTTGATCAGCCTCACCGTCATGGACGTCTTGTAGAGTACTGGATGCGCCTACCATACCCCCTAGCAGCATGCATCCGTCAACGACTTATGCGGTCGCGGACATTAGTGTGGAATGCCGAACCGGACTACGTTCCTCCCTCCATGTTCGCGCAGGCGACTCGATTTGGAGCTGGAGGTTCTCATGGATGCATGCGCATGGCTCAGCAGAAACTCTAGACTCTCATTGGCAGATCTGAAGACGGTGAGAATTTCTTCAGCTCGCTTCTCGGCCTGCGTTGCGTCAGCAGGATAGGGATATGGACGGTGGGAATAGCAGCTAGAGGTCTACTCTATAGCGTTTTTCGCATCGGCAATGTCCAGCAATTGTCAGCATTCTGCCTCCACTCACGTCTTCTACCCAATGTACGACACCCTCGTACGCAACATACACCCGCACTAACGAACAACATCTCCACTTCTGAGCCTTAAATGCAGTGTTCAAGATACAAGCAAAACTCTCAGACAACAGGCAGCGGCTTCCGTCAGCATTGCCCAAGACACCTAAATCAGAGAGTAGTTTGCTTGAAGCATACGACATGTGTAGCGGTTGGTTGGGGTTTCGGCGCGGTCAACATCTTATTCTGTTTCTAGCACACGGTTGGCATC
>NAJN01000958.1:0-15138 GCA_005059845.1 Cryomyces minteri | reverse complement strand
AGGACGGCAAAATCACTCGCACGGACTTTTTGAACGAAGCAGCACGCATCACACGCTTCTCCCTCTTCACACCCATGGAAGCCGATATTCTCTTCCATTTCGCAGGCCTCGATGCCCCGTCTGGGCGCCTTGCTGTCAGTGACTTTGCGAAGGTGCTTGATGCGTCATGGCACAATGCGTACGATTTTGGTGTCAAAGCAGCAGGAATAGCGTCGGATACCGCGGCGAAAATGTCGTCAAAGGGTCAGGGTCTCCTGTATGGTGTTCTCGAATCGGCGCACCACTTTGCCCTTGGATCGTTAGCCGGCGCTTTCGGCGCGTTCATGGTCTACCCAATCGATCTCGTCAAGACACGGATGCAGAACCAGCGCAGTCAAAGAGTGGGAGAGATGTTGTACAAAAACTCTCTGGACTGTGCACGGAAAGTTGTCAAGAACGAGGGTTTCTTGGGTCTATACAGTGGTGTTCTGCCTCAGCTGGTGGGTGTGGCACCAGAGAAGGCCATCAAGCTCACGGTCAACGATCTCGTGAGAGGCCGGTACTCGGATCCCAAAACCGGCGCGATCTGGTTGCCGCATGAGATTCTGGCTGGCGGATCGGCTGGTGCTTGTCAAGTGGTACGCTGAAACTATACGTCTCTTGATCTCGTTACATTCGTTGCGAACGTCCTACTGACAGGCCGTCTCCCTAGATCTTCACCAACCCCCTCGAAATCGTCAAGATCCGCCTTCAAGTGCAGGGCGAGATTGCCAAGACAACCGACACTCCCCGACGTAGCGCCATGTGGATCGTGCGGAACCTCGGACTTGTAGGCCTCTACAAGGGCGCGAACGCGTGCCTGCTGCGCGACGTGCCGTTCTCCGTAATCTACTTTCCCACCTACAACCATCTGAAGCGCGACTACTTCGGCGAGAGCCCGAATAAGAAGTTGGGCATCGTGCAGCTGCTGACGGCGGGCGCGATCGCAGGTATGCCTGCGGCGTATTTGACCACACCGTGCGACGTCGTCAAGACTAGATTGCAAGTTGAGGCAAGAAAGGGAGAGCAGACATACAAGGGGCTCGTAGACTGCGCAAAGACAATATACCGGCAAGAGGGCTTCAGGGCGTTCTTCAAGGGAGGGCCGGCCAGAATTCTGAGGAGTTCGCCGCAGTTCGGCTTCACGTTGGCTGGTTACGAGGTCCTGCAGAATCTGCTGCCCCTGCCCGGCAGCGAACACGCCAACGACCCCAGAGGCCATGCGGAACCGGCCGTTGGACTCGCCGAGGCAAGAGCGCCGCTGCCATTCATCAGGAGTAGGAATGCGCTCAAAGTCATCCTCGACTTGGACGAGAGCTCTGGGAAGCCGAAGATGCCGAAGGGCCAGAGCTGGGTGGGTATTCCAGGGTTCGGGGGGAGGAGCGGTGGTGCGGCGGTAGCAGCGTGAGGAACGCTGCGCAAATCAGAGTGGATCGACATGACGGATTAGAGGGTCTTCAGAGCAGGAGTGACGTCGTGGAGGGATTGGTGTGGTAGCTTGGATCATTGCATAGCGGACTGCGCATCTACACTCTGGGGTCTGGCGCAGTGTCTGCTCGCTCGGGGACGAAGTCCGAGTGTGCTTTGTCGGAAGGCTTCTGGTTAGAGCTTCGAGGTGTTTGCAGAAGGACGATGTAAGATAGGCTTGTGGAGAGGCCTCTGCTCAGACGTAGATGGCTTTGCGGAGTGTATATGTAGGTATACGAGATCCGCTGGATGTGCTCGTGGGGGGGGGCGATCGCTGTAACGTCGGGCTACGGTACGGCAGACTGGGGGCTTCTGCCATGCACCTACGCAGCTGCATCTAACACCATGGCACTAACGCGAAGGACCATATGATCTGTGTGCCCCGAAGCGTGCCCCGAGTCCCTTGAGTGCATGGTGCACACTCACGAACATCCGGCCTCACGGAACCCGTACTGCTTCTTGTTAGCACCGGCATTATTCTCGACGCTTCCCAGCCGTTCAGGCATCGCGTTCTCCCAGCATCGTCTCCGGGTCGCCTGCCCTTAGCTGCCGCGCCCTCGACACCCAGCACACCTGCACCGACGTCGCGACCAAGTCAAGCCAGCGAGCGGTGCAATGGCAACCGACGCTGCTACAGTTGCAACCTGCGGTCGACGTGGGCACAAAGTCAGCCACCGGCATTGTCGCCGGATTGCCCAGAACAAGACAAGTCTTCCCCCACGTATCCGTTGCAACCATGTCAGTCCTGAATGTACCCCGCCGTACCCGCCAATCCTGCCAAAGCGGCCGGCATTGCTTACATGCTGTGTTCATCGATGCAAGTCCTGGACTCGGTCCAAGTTCTTTGGGCTGTCTGGGACGTGGGATGTGGGACTAGTGGCCCTGAAAAACGTGTGTCGATCTACTGTTAGCAGCTCGATATAACAATGCGAGTGGGACGAAAAGCTCTGGAATCTAAGAGGCTCTCCGCGAGCCAACACCTGTGTACCCCAGCTTTCGGCCACTCTCCTTCAGACTCGGCGCTCTGGGACCAGCAAATGCTTCCGCTGCCGACGCCGACCTTTGACTCGGACGCCTTGGCTCAGGACTCTCATTATGCTCTACAGGAGCTGCAGCAGCAGAATAGCCAGTCGAATCCGAACGGAAGAACTGCGGGTAGAAGCCGGGATCATCTATATGGTACTGGCAACAACGGCACGATGAGCCGCCGTGAGAGAGACTCAATTCCTCAGGATAGGACTGGCCGGGCGAGTAGCAGCTCGGGGGTAGTCCGACGTAGAATCAGCAGGGCTTGCGATCAATGCAATCAGCTCAGGACGAAGTGCGATGGGAAGAATCCATGTACACATTGTGTGGGTAAGACTTACGCCCAACTCCCTTCTCGCCCTTCAAACGTCTTAACTGCGTACAGAGTTTGGCCTGGGCTGCGAGTCGGTCCGGGAACGCAAGAAGCGAGGGAAGGCATCGAGGAAAGACTTAGCACAGCAGAACGCTGTGGTTGCTTCGCCAACAGTATCTCAAGCCAACCCAATGTCGAGGAATGGGCTTTCTTCCGAAGATCAGAAGTCAGATGAGACTCCCAAGGGCCAGGAAAAGAGTGCAGAAGGCCAAATATCAGGCGGTGGCCTTCCTCATCCGTCGATGCCTCCTCGTTCCTTGAGTCTAGGGTCTCGTCCGACCGTGAACAGCGGTGACATGTTCAGAAACATGGCTTCTACACCGCGTACTGGAAGTCTGGGTGACCTACTCGAAAGCTCTGGGAGCGGAACAAGGACCCAGCAGAACAATCGTCAAGTGACAAGAGAAAGCCAGAAAATGCGTCAAGACCCTGCATCTTATCTGCCTAACAGGAATGTAGCGGACAGCAACAACAGCCTAGGCACTAACGGACACGACTTTATGGACGAGTACAACAGGGTCACAGCGCGCCCTAGCAACACTGCAAACGTATACCCTATGTTCAACAATAGCCCTACTATGCTTCCCCATCACTCGCTACAAACCAACAACCTACTGTCGTATGGCGATAGTACTTACGCCACGTCAAGTCCGCAAAGCCAGCAAGACACACCAAGAGCTTTCCACTTCGGCGAAAGTCCCCTATCTGCAGGTGTTATTGGATCATCTCCAGTCACGGGATCTCCAGGGTGGTTGTCTTTACCACCTCTGCCAGGTGCACTCTATCCCCACTTTCAGAGCCCTATCAATTCGACTCAGCATCTACGATACCCAGTTTTGCAACCACTATTGCCTTTCATCACGAACATCATTCCTATCTCACTTGCGTGCGACCTCCTGGAGCTGTACTTCTCAAGCTCGTCTTCTGCTTTCTTGCAGCCACAATCTCCCTACGTTCTCGGATTCATTTCCCGGAAGCAGTCTTTCCTGCGGGCCAAAACCCCGAGAGCTTGCAGTTCTGCACTCCTCGCCTCGATGCTGTGGGTGGCAGCGCAGACGAGTGAATCGGCATTTTTACGTTCACCACCTTCGGCACGCGGCAGGATTTGCCAGAAACTGCTGGAGCTTACAGTGGGCCTGTTGAAGCCTCTGATACACGGTCCCGTCACGAATGACGGCTCCACAAGCTACGATGCAGACACTGTTATCAATGGCGTGGCCTTGGGTGGATTCGGAATGGCGTTGCCTGGCGCTTCGCAGGAGACGGAAGGCGGCTCGCCCGGTGCAACTGGAGCATTGGATGATGTAGCAACCTACATCCATTTGGCTACAGTAGTCTCTGCCAGCGAGTACAAAGCGGCGAGTCTGCGGTGGTGGAATGCCGCCTTTTCACTCGCGAGAGAGCTAAAGCTGGGGAGAGAATTACCACCGAACCCCGAGCCAGCTGTCGAAGAGGACGACGAGGATGAAGATGCAGATGCTGAGGGAGAAGTAGACGTTGAGCTGCCCATGACCGATCAACAGGCGCTGAATGGACATTCGCCTAATTCCCGCAATGATCTCTCTACATCTGGTCATGTTTCAGAAGAAGAGCGGGAAGAAAGGCGTCGCATCTGGTGGCTCCTGTACACAATGGATCGACATCTAGCTCTCTGTTACAACAGGCCACTGTTTCTGTTGGATATCGAGTGTGATGGGCTACTGCAGCCGATAGATGACACAATATGGCAGGCCGGAGAACACTACGCAGGAGAGTCTCCGGATGTGAACTCGCCGCATTTTCGAGGGAGAGGTCCAAATATCGAATGCACCGGTCATAGCATCTTTGGGTACTTCCTGCCGCTCATGACCATTCTCGGAGGAATCGTCGATCTTAACCATGCTAGGAATCATCCCAGATTCGGTCTCCGCTTCCGAAGTGAGTCGGACTGGGACGACCAAGCGGCAGAGATCAGCCAGCAACTCCACGCGTACGGCCGAAGTCTGCAAGAGTTCGAAGCGCGTTTCATCAATGCTGGGAAGATTAACGGCACAGGAGAAGCCGCCAACGACACAGGTAGCTATCACTACGATGCCAGTACGGCTTCGACGCGCTCCGCCAGCATATCCGACAGCCGCATGGCCGAAATCGTGATCCAGACCAAGATCGTTGTGGCCTACGGCACGCACCTCATGCACACGCTGCACATCTTGCTCAACGGGAAATGGGACCCCATCTCGCTGCTCGACGACAACGACCTCTGGATCTCGTCGCAGTCGTTCATCTCGGCCACCGGCCACGCCGTCTCCGCCGCCGAAGCCATCAGCGAGATTCTCGAAAACGATCCCGACCTCTCGTTCATGCCGTTTTTCTTCGGCATCTACCTTCTGCAGGGCAGCTTCTTACTGCTGCTGATTGCGGACAAACTGCAGGGAGAGGCGAGCCCGAGCGTGGTCGGGGCGTGCGAGACAATAGTTAGGGCGCATGAGGCGTGTGTCGTTACGCTCAACACGGAGTATCAGGTCAGTCCCATCTCGTTGGCTGCTTGCTGACTTGTTCGTAAACGGGAGAGCTGATTGGTGCACAGAGGAACTTCCGCAAGGTCATGCGCTCTGCCTTGGCCCAAGTAAGAGGCAGACTCTCAGAAGATTTCGGCGACGCGCAACTTCGTCGGCGCGAGGTCCTTGCGCTCTACCGCTGGACGGGCGATGGGACTGGTCTCGCGCTGTGATCGGATCTACCCGGAGTGACGCCGCCTCCATGACTCTCCGCCACACCCTGCTGGTGTCACAGCAGTATCTACTCTCGTGCTATGTTGGATTCGGACGAGACCCCGTCAGTCGGACTGCCAACGACACCGGCGTTCACGCTTCGGGGTCGAAGGATACTGTCCACGGTTCTCCTACCTTGACTGCCCACGCTCCAGCTAGCTGATGGATGATCGCTTCGAACCAAACTCAGGCCTCCTTGTCCAATCAACTGACTGCTTCACGCTCTACCGGCTTCCGTCCTGGATTTGCGTCCTGGAACCCAGTCCGCAGTCGAAGACCTCGCAAGCGGAGAGGTCCTCTTATCACTCTATCGGGTTTTTGTTCTGAGGAGGACTGCGGGGGAGCAAATAAAAGTACCGAGCCGCGTGACAGGAGTCGCGTCCGGCCGTTTTGATCCGCGTCGTTCTGCGTCCGGGTGCCACGCGTCCTATACCCTTCTTGTCGTCTGGACTGCCATTGTTGGCGGCGGTTATTCACATTGGTCCCTGTAGATACGTTCGGCCGATGTTGTGAACACGCGGCGTGTGGATACGTCCTGCAATGAGCCTTCACGAACAACACGTGTAGCACACAGTCACTCGCCCGTGTCAACAAACATCGGTGAAGGCTTCGGTTCGAGTTCGCTATCATGGCAAAAAGCCACCAGCCTGCACGAGGGCCAGAACCTACTGGCCAGGCCCCAAGAAGAACACTCATTGCAAACCCCGTCTGCTCCGGCCCCCGTCCCTCTCTTGTTCCGCGTCACAACCCATCTCCGTGCCAGCTATGCCGTTCACGCACGAGCCCAGCCCATCGGCCATGATGCGCGTCTTCAGCGGTCTGCTGCGACAGCCATGTCCAGAATTCGGCTACGGCGGTCCTGTCCCGCCTACCACACGCTTGCTGTCCGGGGCTGCCTAGGCCCAGACGAGACGCCTCCACGTGACTTTCGGCGGGTTCTCGTCGGCCGCCTTGGCGCGCTGGATCGGGTCCGCTGGGCGTACGCGCGCGGCGGAGAACGCTGCTTGTGATGCTGAGTGCTGTGCGAAGAGGCTGCGTGGTTTGTACGGTACTTGGCAGGGGAAGGGGAGGAGAGAGGGGGCTACGGAATGACTAGATGGCGTGGTCAGGGGGCTGTCGCAGCAACGAGACACCAGCAGGTCGTGTTGATTCACATCGCGGTCGGCAGATCGGGCACTGGATGTAGTCAGACTCTTGCACCATGCGTTCCCTGGCTGATTGAGACTGCGACTAACTCCTAGCTCTCTCGCAGTGCACGGGGTGCGAATGATGCATGTGCAGAAGTCCAAGTATAAGGGAACGCATTTACCGGCCATGTGCCAAAAACTGGAGACAGATTTGTGGAAGGGGGAATGGTATCATTGTAACAGCTCACCAGAACGCCAGTAGAGGATGCCGTGAAAACGCCACGAAAGAAGTCGGTTGAAAAGATTCCCGTATGAGATGCGGTGTGATGGACTAGAAAGTTATTCGCTTCTGTAGACTCTGGTTTCCGGACTAGAAGCAGCTCAACGACACGGTAGGTCTGTGTCCAGTTTGTGACAACAGTGCCACGAGTCAGAGGGGGGGAAGGCGACACCGGTGGAGAACCTGCTACCGCAAGAGTAGGTACAGCGTTCATTCGGTAGCCGAGCCCGAGGTGAGAGGTGTGGGCGCTTCGGGTGCTGTTGTTGAGACGTTGGATCGAGCACCAGTCATACCTTCCGTTCGTATAGGCGAATTTACGACAGCCGCAGTAACGGCCGCGGCAAGAGCCGTAGTCGCAGCTATAGTAGCCGCTGAGGATTTCGGCCGGCCACCCAACGCACTATCAGCCAAGCTCTCCATCCTCTTCAAAGGGCTCGCAAGAGCTTGCGTCATGTCGTCCAAAGTCCTGCTCTCGACCACCATGTCTGATAGCGCCGTTTCCAGGTTCCGTATGCGTGTACGTAGATGTTCGACTTCCACGTTCAGCGCCGTGACGGCTGTTTTCTCCTTCTCAATCTTTTCGACCGCTTCTGTCTCTGTTCATTCCCTCATAGCCGCTATGACTGGACTGCTGACCTCACGCGCCTCTTCCGGCGGGCATGCCAATTCTCTGATCTTGCACTTCAATTCTTCCTTCTCTGTCGCCCACTTCTTCCTATCCTCGGCGCCTTTTGCTTGGAGTCTAGATGCCATCTCCATGATACGCGTGTACTGTCCGCCTTCTTTCGTCTTTCGCTCCCACTCCTGCTCCCTATCTTCTCGTATCTGCTCCAGCTGAGTTTCGAGTGCTGTAACCTGGTTCTGCAAGTCCTCCTTCTGGTTCGTTAGGTTGTTGATCTCCGCATCGGAGACTTCGAATTTCTTTTCTAGCGCGAGTGATTTAGTGCGCTGGCGATCGAGCTTCGCAAGAAGGGCGGTGTATTCGTTTTGGAGTGTCTGAAGAGCGAGAGTCTTCAGGGTGACCTGATGTTGGAGATCTTGAAGGTGCGCTGTGTGTGCGGATGTCTGCACAGATGTCTGCACGGATGTACTCGGCGACGGGATGGGCGGGAGCGTCGGAGGAGCGAACGCGAAGTTGAGCGACGAAGGGGAGGGAAGCATGCGAGTTGAGCGAGGTGCATGCATTGGAGGAGAAAGGGGCGGCATGAACATAGAGTCGGGTGAAGAGACTGCGCGATGCGGTGAAAGTGGCTGCATTTGTTCACCTCTATATTGGCCACGGGCTCTATCACTTTCAGTGAAGCTTGACGTCGGTGGTCTTGTTGAGAGCTCATAGAGCGAGCCAGAACGCTGTCGCTTCCTGGCTCTCTGTTCATCATCTTCCAGGAAATCGAAGGGCCGCTTCATGTTCGGCGACGGTGCAGAGAGTTGGTTCAGTATTGCGTAAGATGATGAACGCTCCGGAGCGTGCGCCGATGATGGTACAAGTCTGGCAGTGGCGTCGCGTATATTCGCTCGGTCAACTCGTACAACATCGAGAACCCACTCGAGTGCTCGCTGCATGCCGTGCTTGACATTGTCAGGCGCCTAGGTCTTTGGTCAGCTCGTAAAAGATGGGACTATGCTACGCTCTAGTTTTTCCGAGCATGAAACAGCTAGGGACGATTCTCACCCTGTGAGTCTGGTCGGTCCTGCCAACGTAAGCCATTTGCACGTCCACATCGAGTGCTGACACTTCGGACACGAGCTGCTGTACCACAGGCAGGAGACCAATGCATGTCCGACAAGTAATTCTCGATACGCCGGGTTCGAGATTACGTAAGATCGATCTTTCCATCTGAGGATGGCTCAGAGAACCTTGTAACTCGGCAAGAGAAGGTAATGAGAAGGGTTGTTGTTTTTCTAGGACCTGCGGTCCAGGGGGTGGTGGATCTGTAAGCGACCACATGATCAGAACAGAATCTTGAAAGGGAAAACGCCGTTGGAGATGGGTCGTGTATAGGTACCGTGAGCTCCCGCTGTGCGGGCGTCAGATCCGAGGCCAGATATTTCCGAGGAGGCATACTGGTCGGCTTCTGGGACATGGAATGGCCGCCAATGGCTATGGTCTTTTGAAACAGGCGACCGAGACCCGGATCGACGAAGTTGCTCTGCATCCCCCTGGTAATCATCGAATGGTTTGCTTGACTGGATGTGGGTTCCCAACAACGGAGTGGGCTCCATGGCACGAAATATGGGAGGCAGTATTCGATGGCCACGATCATGACGGCCAAAAGCAGATACGTCTAGCCTGTCCGATGCTCCACGCCCTACTACGACAGTGGACGTGAAGTCTCGGCGGCGTGATTGAGGACTGGTCTCTGCACCACTTTTGTCCCATGGTCTTCCCCACAGCGGCTTTGATGCCATGTCTTCCACCAAGTCGCACGTTGTGCTTCAAAGCCCGGCAGAACCCCCATCCAAGTGCCAAAAGCCGTGTATTGCTGAGTGAAGGGGTGGTGGATATGTAGTCAGCAGTGTGGAGGGTTCCCAGAAGCAGAGGGTGAAGGTAGGATTGCCGACCAATGTCTTACTCCAGAGCAACACATAAACGGGAATTCCGTAACGTCGAAATCAGAAGGGTTCCCGGGACGGTGCAAAACGCGCTCTACTGGCCCGGGACTCTCGTCTCAAGCATGACCACGCAACGTGACAGGAAGAGGTCATCGGTTGCAGTCTTCCAGCTCGAGTTGCCGCGCCAGGAGAGGCACGGTGGTGATGCCGAAGCAACTGACGATGGCTGGCCCTCTCAAAGCCTGCGAGGATGTGACTTCCACAGTGTCATGGCCGCATCAGCAGCTGGTGGTTCCGTGAGTAAGCACATAAGCAGGTCGGCCGTGCGAGACAGGCGATCACGGGCATTGGGAGAGCGATGCGACGTCGAGGCAGAGGCAGTGAGCTCGAGGGGATCTCCGGGCGTGTGGGCGCCACGCAACGATTTGAAGCCGGCCAGACCCAACAGAGCGATGGGGGCAACTGCAGAGCAAGGCGGGTGCCATGGCGGCGCTGAGGGGGAAGGTGGAGGTCAGGCACTAGGGCTTATGCACCGTGATTACGAGAGATGTAAGGCTGGCATGGCTGGGAGCGTTAAGGTTGCGGAGAGCCAGTGTGGGTTACAGGTAGGTAGGAAACGTTAATGTGAGCCAAGGTGCAGCCAGAGGTGAGCACAGAGAGTGACGGGAGAGCAGCGGACAGCGGACATGGACACGCACACGCACACGGCTCGCTCTCGGGCAAAGGTCTGTGGCGCGACCGCTTCGCCGCCAAGACGCAGGCACTTCGCTTCCACTGCACACTTGCCCGCTTGCACGTTTGCGAGGAAGCAAACGTGGTCTGTCACGCCTGCTTGCCCTGCCAGGACGCGCGTTGACCGAGGTGAGTGAGCGGACTGTGCTGCACGGCGTCAGGTTCGCCTCGTCGAGTATCACGGTACCACCTCACGCTTCGCGATACAAGCCGGTGCTGTTGGCTGTCAAAGAATGGTTGAACATCCAGGTACAAGCACAGCAAACGACGCTGTGGAGCCAGGCTATGGCAGAGCGACTACGTTGGGCATTGTTATCGAGGCAAGACTAAGACTTGAGGGCACGCAGCTGTAACTCATAACTCTTCAGACTCGGGCGCTCTGATCATCATTCGTCCGCGTGTAACTGTCGAGGAACACGAAAGCACCGATGGTAGCGACGACTTTCGGTCTGACGTTGAAGTGCTTTTTCGGCGCTTCGTCGACGATGTAGGCTGACATGGGTTTCTAGTCCATGCTCCTCCTGCCTCCATTAGCCGCTCGATCCCTTGTCGTAGTCGCAATCGCTTGGCTCTCGCGTTCGAAGCTGCAGTACTGGTGTCTTGGAGTGTGTCACGACAGTTTCACGTACACTGTTCATCGTTCATTGTGCTGTTATTCTCTCAGACTCTCGCCTAGTCCGGGGCGTTCCGTTGGTCAATACATGTTCAAGTAGCATCAGCTGGTCCTTTTGCTCTATTGGGAATGCTGCAACGGGACTGTTGTTTGTGGCATTTACAACAGGTACCAAGATTTGTGTGGCACCTCACCCGAAGCTGCGCTTGCTTAAGAGGCGAGAACCCCTTCAGCGTCCCCCCGGGTTCGTTGCATTTGTGGATCTTCTGACCTGTGAGAAGCGTAGCTCCTCTCGTGGATGACATATCGTCTCCTGTGTAGGTCTGGCGGCTAATGAGCAAGAATGACCCGGTGCATAGCGCTGGGAAATCCTGGAGCTCTTGTTACGCGAATCCTGTTCCACAGAGCTAGACACAGAGTTAGACGCAGAGCAATCCAAGACGCGCGTTGCTTCTTGCCTAGTACTTTTACTGCATACGTCGATTCTGTTCCAAAAGGGAAGCTGAAACATGTGGTGAGAGCGACTTATTGCCCGTGAAGTGATGCAATTGAACAATAGGACACACTGCTCCTTTGAGACTTCGGTCTGGTAGCTTCTACAGTTCAGGGAGTGTTCTCCCATCCCCACTGCTCCAGCAGCTGCTTCACTCGATATTCGGTAGCCCACCCGGTATCAGCCTCGATGTCGCGGAGAAGCCTTAGAATCAATCGACGTTCTCCTGGGTCATCAAGACAATGGCCCGCAGCGTAGAGTGGTTGAACAGAGTGTATCCGGACAGACGCTTCCGGGCGCCCAAGCGCAATCGCAAGAATGCGACGACTGTGCGCTTTAGCGTCCGCCACGACTGAGGCGTAAGAGTTATGACGAGCATAGACACTTGAAGGACCTTGGGTCGACTCGTGAGGCTTGTTGTGCAGAAGCTGAATCTGTGCAAAGTGCCATGACTGCATTGTCGATGCACACATTGGACGACTGTACCATACTTCAGCTAGACGTGCTTCTGCTTCGATGTCGTTCGAATCATTGGTTGGGGAGATAATGGCGACGGGCTTGAAAGGGAGTGGCAATCCATCGAACCATACCTGGAACTGATTTCTGAGGTGATACCAGTACTCTAGTAGGGACCGTTGCGGTACCGCTGACCCGAAAGGGGCGAATTCTGGTGGTAGTTGATCCCCAGCAGCCATATAGTTAACGAGCTTTGACACGAGCCAGATCAGCGCGTTGGAGATCATGTCTTCTCTCATCACGCTTTCGCCTTCAGGTAGTCTGCTCTCGGTGGTGTTGCTTAGCACGATATACCCCTGATCATCTATCATCAGTCCAGCCTCCTTCCACAGTGAGAGTTCCTCTGGGTTCAGACGAGTATGACTGTTATTGATGACTGAAACTGTTAGCCGTGCAAAGACTCGATGCTGAGCCAGACCTACAAGCGGCGAGCATATCTTGCCGCGCAATATTCCAGAACGTGGCCTTCCTGGCTTTTGATATCCTGAGTCGCGACTGCAGAGTGGGGTCGGGCGATGGAAGCTGTAGCGGCATCATGCTATCCTTCGCAATGTCAATGAGAGATTTCGCTCCATTGAGATGCCCAGACCATTCCGTTCCTGATGCATCAAGAAACTCGTAGACGCATAGTATGGCTGTCGCAGCCAGCAATTCATCCGAGCCCGTCCGTGGTAAGGCAGCACTGGACAAGCAACGCCTTTTTCTTTGGCCTGGGTAAACATTAACAAAGACAGAACTCAGCAACTGCTTGAAGCCTCACAAAGACCGAGGATGTTCTGGCCTAGAACCAGTCGACTCTTGCGGGGTTCCAAACAAAATGGTGCTTTGGTGGCTCGCACATGCAGCAGAAATCGGAATGATGACCCGACTCATCAGACTTTCGTTGATCTATGGAGAAGCAGCATCCGCTCACCTTGGTCTTCTATCCCTTGACTTTCCATTGCTGACCCCAATTCAACATCTTCTGCACTTCTGCGTGAAAGGCTGCCAGTGTCTTCCTGTAAAGCTTGCCGAAGAAGAGATACCGCGACGTCGTAGTATTTGGCTCCTTTATGAAACCAATCGACCTGATCAGAGTTCGGGAAGACTTCAATCTCCGCTTGGCGCGAAGCTGGACCTCCCATCACTGGTTTCCTGCCATGAACGCGTCCAAGTGCTTTGGCGGCGTACGCAACAGCTGCGTATTTGAGGAGGTTGTTCGAAACCGCTTTTACCGGCACGTCTGATGCAAAAAAGGTACCCAGATCGAACAAGTCCATCCACTGGCCCGGACCTTCTGAGAAATGTCGCAGGAGGAAGGCAATCTCATGTTCTTGAACTGCCTTCTCTTCGAGCTGCGGGTCGATGAGGGTACCACGCGACACAGACCGCTGGTGATACGTGCTCATGCGTTCAAAAGGTGAGCGGAGACTTGGGTCGATTGGTGTTGACGCTGCTGAGGAAGGATTAAGAATGAAACGTAGATTGTGAGAGGGCGCAACAGACGCTTGCGGGGACAGAGGGTCTGTTACCGAGCGTGCCGGCGTCGTTGTCGGCATCGACGATGTACCTTCAACTGGACTGTATGGTATGTCCTGTCGCATCATGTGCGCCTGCGGAGGGACGTAGGAATAGTGATCGCCCGACGCAGCGGCTGATAGAGCCTCGAGTCCGTGGGTCGATGAATTGTTGTGGGAATGCGATGGTGGACCAGACATAGGCCAGTCCGCTCCTGGGTATCCTTGAGGATGCCTTCCTGCCTGCTCCATCGTGGTAGCGAATGCCTCGAGGGCGGGCGACGGCGGTTGGTTGTATGGGTCGGAGTTGTCCACAAAGGTAACTTCTAAGGTCGTTAGGTCAACGTCCACAGGCCTCGGTAGTTGGAGCCTACGTTGCTTGGGTACCTGAACCCAGACGCTCCCTTCACCGAACGTCTCCCTGTATCCGTAAAACCCCTTCAAGTTGTTCTCTTCACGGTCATCGGCGCCATTCATGGACGCATTTTGCTGGTGTCGAAACACGATGCCTGGACTAGGAACACATTCTCTTGATGCCTTTATACACTGTCCACAGGTAGGCTTCCGCTCATCGCACTTGAGCTTTCGCTGGCGGCAGGTGAGGCATCCTGTTCGGGACCTCATGATTCTCACCCCCTTGGAAAGCTACCGTGCGAAGCTCTTCGGTGAAGGTCTAGTCATTCCGGTCATCGCCACCCTGAGACCTGTCTTGTCGTTGCTGGTACTGGAAACGCGGTCGGCTTGTCGCGAGCTATACGTTGTGGTTGTTGTCAATGGAGGGGGACTCTCGAACCCACAATGCGGGGGAAGGCGCACACAAAACGCCGAGTCCACCTTGAATCAATGTATACCTACCTTTTCCTTTCCAGGTTCAGTTGTTATTATACAGACCAGATCTCGTTGAGCATACGGCAGAGAGCTATGAGACAGAAGTCACTGAGGTTGCATGACTTTCCTGTTTACAGGTGTGGTAAGTTATTTTGTTCAAGGAGCATATGCTGGATGTCGTTTCTGAACGCCGGGGCATCCGACGCCACTGATTTGGTCGCCAAGAACTGAGCCCCAAAACGCCTCGCTCCAAAACCTCAACAGTATGGCGGTGACTACTTGTCGGTCTTCGCCTTCTTTTTCGGTCTCTCCACTGCAACGGCAGTATCGGAGTCTCCATCAGCGTCCGCATCTGCCATCTCTGCATCACTATCACCCCCACTACTCTCATGAGCTGAGTCGTATTCCTCTGCAACGTCAGAGTCAGAGTCGGCTTGGAAGTCCTCGTCAACACTCTCGTCATCTTCGTCAGCGCTGCCTCTAGCCGCAGCAACGACCTCGTCTTCGCTAGAAGCGAGATCCTCGTCCTGCAGGGCAGCGGCAAGCAAAGCGCCAGACTGTGAGTGGCGATCAGTATCCCAACGTTGGGTATGGCCCACGTCCTGTAGGGGACTTACGTCGTCCGCCATCTCATTCTTGATCTTGATGTTCTTTGCCCGAAAGAAGCTTTCTAGTGGTTGCTGTTCCTCACTTAAGGAATTGTACTGAATCAGCGTGATGCCTTGAAACACACCAAAGGTTGCCTTACCGGTTGATATTGCTAAATTGATGTTCTCCTTGCCCACCCTTCAGTGTGATTGAGATATCGAATGTCCGACTTGCGGATATTGCACCCCCAACTCGAGACATCGTGATGACCTGAATGT
>NAJN01000957.1:0-15156 GCA_005059845.1 Cryomyces minteri | reverse complement strand
CGCAGATGCTGCGTCGATAGCGACAGCACCAGTGGTGGACCCGAGTAACGACGCAGGTAGTAACGAAGGCGACGGCGACATCCCAAGAACAGAGCGTGTCTACCACCACTCGATAGACACGTCGACGGTCGCTGAGGAGGAGGAGGATGAGTCGAGCCACAACAACGCGGACCGTCGGCATGCGCCGCCCTTCACTGAATCGCCAGCCCCACACGACGAGAGCTCGACATCCTTCCCAGACCTCGCTCCAGAAGATGAGATGTCCGAGAATCCGCTTTACGGAATACCAGGACGGTTCCGTTCTATGGACACGCTAGGTTCGGCAGCCTCTGCAAGAGGCAGTCTGAGCAGCCAGGACGTACGATCACACAGTACTAGCACAGGCACACCGCGATCTACTGGAGAAACAGGAGGAGGATACAATACCGCACTCATGTCTGGGTCGCTACCGGAGGACGATGGGATGCGCATGCTGAGACATCAGATACACATAATACGGCAGACGGGAGGATCGAACGAGGAGATGGCGAGGATGATGCACGAGCTGATGACCAAGGAGTACCATGCAAGTCAGGCTCATATACTCCGCGCAACCTCTCCATCAAGCCCTTCAAATTCAAATCTGCTCCATACGCCTGCATCGACGTTGTCTGGAACTGAGGCGGAGATGCAGTCGTCTTCGCCCAGCTCTGTATCATCACTGCTCGACCCAGAAACCCAATACAACCTTACACCACAAGACCGAGTACCGACGTACTGGCCAAAACCTTCTCGGGACCCTTCCACAGCCAGTCCGATCTCATCTTCTTCGGATGAAGAGGAACCGTCCCTAGGCTGCGCTCACTACAAGCGCAATGTCAAAATACAATGCTTCGACTGCCACAAGTGGTATACTTGCCGTCACTGCCACGATGAGGACCCTCATACAGATCACCCACTCAACCGTACGAGGACAGCGCACATGTTCTGCATGCTTTGTGGAACACCTCAAGCAGCGGGAGAGGAATGCAAGCAATGCGGGCAGCGGGCGGCGTGGTACTACTGCGATATATGCAAACTCTGGGACGATGATGCGCAAAAGAAAATATATCATTGCCCAGACTGTGGGATCTGCAGGAGAGGGGAAGGGCTCGGAAAGGATTTCGTGCATTGCAAAGTACGTAACGTGATCTGCAATCGTTCATATCAATCCTTCGGCGCACTCGAGCTAACCAACATGTGCAGCGCTGCAATGTCTGCATCTCCATATCATTCGCTACTTCTCATCGTTGCATAGAGCGCGCTACAGACTGCGACTGTCCCATCTGCGCCACCTACCTCTTCACTTCCAGCACTCCCGTCGTTAGCATGCCCTGCGGCCACTATATGCATGCCGCATGTCATGTCAAATACATGGAAACCGCTTACCGCTGTCCTTTCTGCAATCGCAGCGCCGTGAACATGGAGCTGCAGTGGCGGAAGCTGGACCAAGCCATCGAAACACAGCCAATGCCAGAGCAGTACGCAGAGACCAAAGCATTCGTCCGCTGCAACGACTGTGGCGGCAAGGGCTGGACGAGATATCACTGGCTTGGCAACAAATGCACCACGTGTGATTCGTACAACACGAACGAAATCAAGCTGAGTGGCCCAAATGGCCAAATCGCGCCCGAACCGGCGCCTGCAGTGGTGGCAGACCGCCAGGCGATCATCGGCCTGGCGCCGAACAACACGGAGCGAGTAGAATCGGCCATAGATCCCGCGTCCCCGCCACGTCGGCCGGTCCAAAGAACCACTGGCTCGTACTTCCTGACCGCAGATGACGACGCTCAACGACCAGTCACCGCCGAAGAGAGCCGGCCCAGTCTGCCCTACCAGATGTTCCAGCGCGTCAGCAGGTCGCTGTCGCCCATGCGCTATTACCTTGAACGTGTAGACACCGAGAACGATGCCGTGATGGCTGATGTCGGGCACGTCGAGGGGCGCAGAAAGGAGGACGGAAATGATGATGCCGACGACTGGGAAGACGATGACGGCGAGAGCGAAGATAGCGATGAGAGTATGGATGACGAAGACGATGCTGGAGACGCGGAAGAGGGTGACGAGGAGATGGACGGTATGGAAATTTTTGGGCATCGGTAGGAAAGTATAACACGCATGCATGGGCAAAAGGTATAGGAGATTTGGCTGTTTGGAGTGTTGGGAATTGTGGACATTCTTCACGGTATCGGGAGATCAATATTGGGGATCCCCTCAATGAGCGCTGCATCGCCCCTCGTCGTGGAGTTGGGAGTCTTCTGCTCTGCTTATATGTACGTGTAAGGAACGACCATGCGTCGCACTGTCCCTTTGGAAACGAACAGAATTATGCAGGGTGAGTTTAGTCACTGTTCTTCGTCGCTCGTGTCTAGTAAACTCAAACCCATTACGAACTGATTCAGCATTGTACGACCTCATACATATTCTCGTGGAGGACACATGTTTCAGCTGCTGTACCACATCAGCATGGCCTTTCCATCACCTGTCTCGGGACATAGACTTCTATCTTGTTCGTCAAAGCCTTTCCCCTGCCAAGTCCACTCAGCAAGACAGAGGGTTCACGAAATTTGCCGACCACATCGTCCGTCGCCGACTCGTCACAGCTTCGTAGCGGGGACGACATTCAATCTACCACGCCGATCAGACCGCGGAAGGAAGCTGGGTCGCTGCTTGCGTCCATTCGACGCGATGTTCTAAGGCTCAGTGGTCCTCGGCAAGCGTGATGTCGCCTACCCGTCAATCCCTTCCGAGCTCAGAGAGCGCAGCTCGTGGGACCACGTGGCGTCTTTGTCCCTGCAGGTGTCTGCTCGCCCTCTTCTGCAGGATGTACTCTGCGTGCTGCAACGGCGGCGTTGGGATCTTCGAACGATGTTGTGGAAGCAGGCCAAGACCTGCCATCGAGGATCGATCCTGCTCCGTTGTCTGTGGCGGTTGGCCTCTGGTGGTGAGCTGGCCAGCCGAGAAGAATGCCAAGTGCCAAACACGTGCACGGAGACTAGGGCGCCACCACTACCACCTTGTCCCAATCTCTTAGACACTCATCCGGTATATCAATCGTTACCGTACGCAGCCTATCCGAGATTTCACAGCGCCTGTCGAACGAGCCACGCCTCGCGCGGAGCGGCCTTCCAAGTTCGTTCCTCTAAGAGAAGTATGGCTTCTAGCTAAAGACACTGTACAGACAAGATCGATCAATGCGTGAAGGCGCTCCTTCGGCAGCGTCGACAACGGCGAGACGGCGAGCGAGTCACAGCACCGACGGGTCGGATCTGGCGGTGCTCTGCCGTCTGTAAGCGAGTGACGGCACTTTGGTTGCGAGGGATGGAGTCAAGGCCACGCGTGTGCAGAGCCAGTCTTGTTTCGCGGATGGCAGAGATGAGAGGACACGCGATTGGCTATGTTGCTGTGGGAAAGGTAGACTGGCATGCCCGTCCTCGTCTTCAGTCTAGCTCGAGGCCTGTGACGGCATAAGAGCCTGCTGTGACGATACACTCGTTCTCCTCTGATCACCTAGTTCTTTGTTTGACAAGCTCTCCAAAGCCTCCAGTGTGTAGGCTTCACGGCACTCTACCTGTGCCAAGAGGACTCTGAGAGGCATATAGGGATGTTTCACAGCATCACTGTGAGCACGAGATTCGCTAGCCTCACACTCTACTGGATTGAGCTGTAGAAGTAGATACGAATTTAGTTCATACTGTGCCGCAAAAGCGGCTACGATCTTTCATAGCTTTTCCAACATGCAGCTCAGTGGCTGCCGGCGCTACCCAGCTCGCCACGGGTATATGAACGGAGAAAGATGCAACAATAACACAACTCAACGACGAAGCCTCGCTGCCGCACCGAGGGTGGTCCGCGGCTCCAAGGCCGTGGAGCGACGATGGAGATCGACTGGCGTCTGGTCCGCGAAGTGAACCCGGTCGATCTCCGTGTCCAACCACGCCTGCATCTCCGGCACCACAGCGAGGTCGTACGGCGCCTGGAAGCGCTGGATCTCGCGGACGACCCGCGCGGTGCGCGCGTGCTTGTCGAAGTTGATGATGGTGACGCCGGTGGGCCGTCCTTCGCGGCCAGGTAGCTGTCGTGTCTCGCTATTGCCGGCGTCGATGAAGGTAAGGTCGGTCAAGTACATTCCCAGGAAGGGGATCGCTGACGCGACCTCGTTCTCGAAGCTCTTCCGGAGGACGGCGTAGTTGTTTGACAGGTCGATGGTTTTCTTCAGCTCGCCTAGGCGACCCTTGTTCTTCTCAGAGACCACATCCCATGTTTTCTTTAGCCGCTCTACGGCACTCGAGGTCAAGGCGCAGATAATGGCGAGGACGCCGTCATAATTCTTCAACTCCACAAATCTCATGGCTACTTTAACCCACTGCTTGATCATCAGGGCTCGCTTCTTGTAGTCCCGGATACCTAGTATTGTATCGGCAACTAGATTGGCAAGGTCGGTGGACAATCGTGACATGGTATTGACGTTGCTAGAATTGGGACCTCGTTTCTTCATCCATGCTGAAGCAAGAAGTTCGTGTGGCTGAATTGCGCGGAAAAGGCGGGACTCCATGAGGGTGATCTGCCGTGCGACCTCAAGAGGATCAAAGTCAAGGATGCTGCAGTTGCTGTGGCCATCTCGATTATTTCTTAGCGCGTTGAGCTGGCTCTTCGATATTGAAGGGGTCGGTGCCTGGGCAGTAGTTGCTGTATCTACGGTCCAGCCGGCATGGCTCCTTCCAGTCATAGGCCTCAGTCTGAGCACGACCGAGTTCTGTCCGTAGTCAAATACTCGCTCGAAACTGTCCAAGATGCGTTTTCCGGCAGCCGGAAATGCAGCTCCGAGAATGCTAGCGGCGAAGCGGTAAATGATTGGGAGCGCCTCTTCATCAGTGTGAGCTTGCCAGTAGATCTCCAACCAGTCTTTGACGACTTTCAACACCCTCGTCTGGACGGGTTTGCTCCACAGGTTGTCCTCGGCAACAGACTCAAAGCGGCGGACCAGGCTCTGGGCGAAGGTAGCAGGGGATGTGAAGAGACGGAAAGTAAGCATGAAGGCGAAGACGAAGTCACTATCCGGTTTTGCGTCGTGAGTCGTGAGCTGTTCTATTAGCGCTGGTAGAGAACCACCGGCGATTTCCATGTCTCCGTTCCAGAGAAGCTCATGCGCATGGGTTGTTTCCAATATTCGCTGCTCGGCTTCAAAAGACCCGTCTCTGCTAACGTAGTCGAACTCAAAAAACTCGGAGGAATTGTTGAGTGGCAGCGCATGTTCGGGCTGATGCGTACCTGATGCTGTGGCGGCTCTGGCCTTAGAACAACCGTCGGAAGAATATGAATCGCCCTTTACGAACACATTCTCTGACTGGCGCGAAATTGATAAGCGCTCCGGCGTGGTGGCTCGGGTAGATGTTGGTGAGTCCAGGCATATGCTACTTGAGTCTGCGATCGAAACCCCTGCACTGGTTTTCCTAGCCGCTTTTCCAGACGTGCGTTTGCTGTTGCTGTCCGGAGCTTGATCATGTAGTCCAGTATCGTTGCTGACAGAGAGGCCAGTTTGTGGCTTCGTGTGATGATGCGTCAAACGCGTGGCAAAGCTCTGTGAGGGGTTCCCAGAGTCTGAATGAATGCCGTGGGTTTCAAAGGATCTGTGCCCTACCATTGGTGGAGATTCTGACTCGGAAACGTTGGATAGAACAGACTTGTGTTGAAACAAGTCAGAGCTTGCGGGTGGTAATGAAGATTTCCTTGCCAGTGACGGGCGTTCGCGAATAGAAGAGGATTGCAGAAAAGACAGAAGCGTCTCTCCACCTTGATTGTGTAAAACGACGTCATGGAAGAATCTGTTCATCTCTTGGTCCATCAAAGGGGCACCATCACGGGAACGTGCGTCTCGGTTTGGTGGAGTTTCGGGAGGTGCAGTGCCTCGTATGGATGGGAATGCTTCCAGCACTCGAGGTCCTGCAGGATCAATCTCAAAGTCCCCAATGTCACTCACAACATCTCTTGCCTTCGTGAGGCAGTCGTTCGCAGACTTGGCGCATTCGCTGGCGAGTGAGATCAGAGTTACTTCACGGCCACATAGTGGCTCGCCCAAATTGTCAGGGTTGTCTCTCTGGTATAGTATCTGCCGCGCTGTGTCAACAAGAACGCCCACAGTCCGTCGTACGTCCTTCATGGCTGTCCGTAAGGATATGGAGCGTTGGTCGTCCCGCTCCCGTACTAGTTTGAAAACTGTTTGGAAAGCTGCGTACTGGTTGGAGGTTGACTGAAGAATCTCACGGATTTCAGAAGATGAGCGCGAATCCCATCGTAGGTCCGAAAACACAGCGACTGCTTCTACCAAGGCATCACAGGCATCTCTAAGCCTTACTGACGCAAGCTTGGTATTACGGGAGCCAACGGCACCGACGAGGACGGAGAGTCGATGACTGAGGGATGGACGACGACCTGTATAGGAATGTGACGGAGTCTCGAGTTGTTTAGGCCGAGTCCGTGGTGTTGGTGGCGGAGACACGTTGGAGAAGGTGAGTGACGCGCGCTTCCATGCGGTTGATGCGCGGTTGGCTAGGCTCGGTCGGCGTTGTGGTTCTCCTGCTGGCGCGACATCTGCACTGTCATCGAGGAACTCCGGTACAGAACCTTCGACTGGTCTAGCGATCTCGGTCTCCACAGATGTATGTTGGCCGTGTCTGTCAGGATCCGGTAGCGAGATGGGCAGTACTACTATCTTTGAGAGTCTGATCTCCACTGGTGCCTCCATTGCAGCTTCCCAAGAGTCAATAAACTTGACAGCCTTTGTGGTGACTCGGAAAGCCTTTAGAAGCACTCCATCGAGGTGATCAACAACGTCTGGCTCATCCAGGAGTGTCATCTTTGCAACGCGCTCTGCCAGCTTCAGGAACGAAGAAAGTTCAGATAACAAGGCTTTGCGGAGCCTACGGACGCCGGCATTTGCTTGCACTAAAGGAGCTCCCCCGTCTAAACACTGGACTGTTTCCTGTTCAGGGATTTGGTCAGTCTTTTTCAACAGTACTGCTGTAGAGTGGGATGCGTTGCATAGGATGAGGGGCAACAAACTGACCAAGCAATGGCGTACACCACCCAGAATAGCGTTCTTGTAATCTGTTCTCTCAAAGACGCTTGGATCTTGGTACCCTTCGCCGCGGAACAAGTCGTTCACAAGGGCCAGAGACGAGAGGAGGCGTCGCATCGACCCTTTGTCGTAAACCTCACAAAAGTTCGTTGGAAACCAGCCACGACTTCCGGAACTCAACAAGGTGCCGTCTCCCCATCCACTTGTGTGAATGGTGTGGACCAACACGAGGTCGCCTTGGTTTATCGGTATGGTGGATGCCGACTGATCCTGTGTCGTCGAGTCTACCCTAGCGGTCGGATGAAAGGAAAAACGGGCGCGCAAGTAGTCGGGGAAAGACTGTGGTTGTGTCTCCACATGCGGAAACTGACTCCCAGACAGTTCCGAGTTAGTGGGAAATCTGTTCGCACACTGGCCCTGAAAAGGGTCATCATCCTCGGGGCTCATCTTCCGTTTGTGCGTTCAACGCGTTTCCTTATGAACAGTGCCTTGAAGTTGTCGAGATGAGTGACATGAGCGCTTCGGGCTCTGGATGTGCGATCACGTCTCTTGTGGCAACCCTTGGCGCGAGTAACCGGACGCCACAATGATGTGAGCTATGGGACGCCAGGCTCGGCGGATGGACACCAGACCGGTTGAAACCTATCGACAAGCTGTACTGATGCTCAGGAGTGTTTGGCGAGCTAAACTTGTGAACGATGCCGACGCGTGAGCATTTCTGTAATGGCTAAGTGAACGTCTTGTCGCGTTGATTAGGCGGCGTTGTCTTTGCTCGAGGAAAGCGAGAACGATATCCTGAGTCCAATCGCACAAGCAAAGAAGAGAGCGGTACCAAAATAAGGTGCAGGCTATGACCCGTCAGATGAAGTTCGCAGTGTTGTTGTTGATGAAAGAAGCGAGGAATGTGACCGACTCGTGCATCCCTTTCGTAGCGAAGAATGCAGCTACAGAGTACGAGAACGTGAAACTCGAACAACATACCTATCCAACGCTCGCTTCATACAATCACTCGCTCTCAGTACTCAATCCATCGTCTATAAGTTAGACGCAGCAACCCTTTCCTATTTGAGGACTCCGTAAACGCAGCCAACGTTCTGACCGATCTCGACTTGATCCTGAGACTCAATCCCAAAGAGGGCACGGTATGGAACAATTCCTGTCTCGGTCGAGGCGTCCGACTTCAACTGGGCGCGCACAAGAGCCCTGAACTTGGACTTCCGCGCAAACCTTTGCGCAAGGCTTTCGCTCGCTCCGGAAGCTGTTCTCAAGGTGCCAACTCAAGCGGTCAACAGTGAGAGAGGCCAGCCCAAGTAAGGGCTCTTTGAGTGCCTCCTGCCTGCTCGGGTAGAAGTCTGGGGTTCAACGGCAGTAAGAGCGACTTGGGACCCGGATGGAGCACATCTATTAGGAAAGACCAGGGTACGAGAACAAGCTGCAGGATCAACTATTGCGTTGTGAGGACTGGGACACATCAAGGGTAAACAGCCCAGAGTTGAGATGAAGACAGGCCTTTGGATATTTCGCGTCAGTAGTACTGTATCGAGTACTACCACAGATGCCCAGCACCCAGCTAAGCTCCAAGCTGCTTAGCCCAGGCTGGGATGGCGGGTTGAAACGTTGCGAGAAGCATCTCTGGCACGCCACGTCAATTAAATGTCCGTCGAAGATGACGCCGAGGCCTCCGCCCACCGCAGATCTTCGCAAGCATTCGACGACGACGCACGCTACTCCCTACTTTCGCGAATACGGGCCAGGTCGGTTGGCTGTGCTTTAGCTGGTCCGCGCAGGGTTTGCCGTGAGGCTTGCAGATGCGGGAGGCAACTCGAGTCCCTCTGTTCCGGGCCTCTGAAAGGACAGGCCCATTCGGAGTTCTTCTGGTCTGCTCGCTGGGTCCCTTTGTGTTCCTATCGACCATCTCCAGATCTCTGGGCGGCTACGTCTCTGCCCTATGCCCTCGGATGTGTGCACGGCGTTGTTGTAACAGGATTCGCGCGCAGAAGAGATGCGCTGGCTTGGGGAAATCCACATGGACAAGCGAGCGTATGCACGTACCTGGATCGAGCGAAGGCGTCAGAGCTTACGGTATACCTGCAACAGGTGATTAGTGTAACGCTCGGGCGCTCTGCAGGTTGCCCCAGCAGCCACTGACAGGTCTAGTCCAGCAAGCTGCTGTCTCCCCTACACGAGTGCTACGTCTTGATATGCAAAGCGTTCAGACGGAAGCGTGCTTGTGAGCAACGTCTTGATGAAAACGTTGTAACTATTTCTCGAGACTTCGAGCCCTCGCGAGGTGACGAAGTCGAAGCGTGCGAGGTTCTGTCGTCCACCTTCGATCTCCGCCATCTCCTGACTCCCGCGTGCGGGCATTGCCGCTGTCGATCGTGGTTTCCAGAAGTCGACGCCGAGGAAACATTGCCGGATACGAGTATCTGTATATACAGACAGTGTTCGTCTTGTAGCACTGCTTGGCATGCCGCGAACTCTCACGTCGCAGCCTGGTGATCTGTCGCCCTCCAATGGCTTATAGCGGGTGACAAGGGCTCGAGAGACTTCCATACTAAACTTCCCGCGACAGTGCTCGAGATAGGTGTGCCGATGGCAATCGATGGCGTACAGCGTCACACTACCGGAGGTTTGCAATCTAGCGATAGTAACGCGGCATCGTTCGTCACCCGCCTTCAGAGCTTCAAGCTATCAAACCGCTGTCGAGCGGAGCAATGGACCTTTGCCACTCAACCGTCAGCGTCGAGAGGACCAACTCACTAAAGAGCGGGCCATAACAAGCTGTTGACTCGGGCCTTAGCTTCCCAATCTTGACCGAGCGCTTGCTGGACCTCTTGGTGGGCTCGAGAGTGTCTGAAGACTCTTCTCGACATCTTTGCCAAGGAACGCACGCCCGGGAGTCTTCGAAACCAAGTGAGTGATCTGCTCAGACCAGGCCTACGATAGCGCCTGCCACACGAAAGACTCCGCCTGATTTCGATCTAACCTGGAAGCTGTTGTTGCGTGGACTGCCAACTCTGAAGGCGCATTGTTCCATCGTCGTTACTGTCTCATCTTCGTAGCACCTGCTTCCACATCGAGCAACTATTTAATGCCTAGGCCACTTTCTCAGGGGATTTTTATCAGGCATTTCGACTTTTCCTTCGAAACTCGAAGCTTCAGTCCGTGGCCGCTGAGCGAATCTCGCAATTTTGCAAAAAATACAGAAATCGACGTTCCTGATGGCAGTAGCCAGACTCATAGCTTCTCTATCATCCCACGGCATGATTAGTTTGAACACTTCAATTGCTCGAAGAAGGTAGCAGAACGCGAGGAGTGTCGGCCAATAATCGCAGACCACAAGCTATGTTACCGTGCATGAGGCGGAGCGTTCGTCCAGGCGTAAGAGTCGGGGGTAAGATCGGTCTTCGTTTGGCCATACGGTTTCTTCTCTTAATTGTATAACCCGTTGTGGGCCCTCCTCCTTTCCGTCGTGTCTTCTTGACTGGGCTCTCGGGGTAACACGTCTCTTGTACTCACATCTTTGATCGGTCACTTCATCTCCAACGTTTGTTGACCCAAATCGTTCTTGCTCCGGTTGTGCATGCGTTTGGCAACGTCTTCCGGCTCTCTTCGCCAGGCTTCTCACTCTCGGCCAAGAGCAGTCTGAAGACCGTGCTATTCAACACGCTCGATCGTTCCCTTATCTACCCTGCTGGAGCCTTCTCTCGTGTCAAGAACCAGCCACAGATTGCATGTGGACCCCGTCGTCTTCATTGAGAGAGGAGGACATGTCGCCACACGCGAACACTCCTGTTTCTCGACACAGAAGCTTGTCGTGTTGAAAGTGTATTCAAAACCCTGGTTTTGCGATGTGAGTCAGATGGGTTTGGAAGATGGCTTCCTTGACTTGCTGCTACGAGCTAACACCTTTGTCTCGCCACAGCTGTCTTCGATTGCGCTGGACTCCAGCCAGAGTGCTCACGCTATGGTGTTGAGGAGAGGACCAACGCTCTGTGTTCCTGAGACGACGAGTACTGAAACCGTCGCTGCCTCCTGATGGTTCCTCCGCTGTACTCCACTGGCCTGCTTGCTGCTGCGAGGCGTAGTGCGCAGGCTTGGAGAAGCTCCTATCTCCCGCCGATGTCGATCTTTGTTCAGAGCTATCGTACCAGCAGTTCGTAAACGCGTCGATTGGCATAGCGGTGAGAAGCCGTAGCACGCAGGCAAGTTCCCGCACACCCTCCAGCGCAGTTCTGGCATGTGACCTGGATTGAGCCGCAGGTAAGCAAGCCTCTGAAGACTACTATCATGGAACGTACGAATCTTCTCAGCTTGATCGACATTGAACTTTGAAACGGCCGAAGCACCTGCTCAAGTGATGGTGCATTTGCCAACCGCCCTTTGCTCCATTCAGTGAGGAGACTCTGCGATATCTTGCAGACTCTGGAAGCGTTCTACAGGGCTGTTGAACTATAAGGCCACAAGACACAGTTCGTGATGTGAGGCCGCTTCGGGCACGACGAACACAAGAGCCTCTTGAGCGTACCACCGTCGGCCATGCAGAGCAGATTGTTTGATACTGACTCGCTGCTTGAGGCCTCAACCTACTGACCGCCGTGTGTATTCTCGAAGGATCTCGAATGAGGTGCAGATGTGGTTTGCACAGGCTCACGGGAGAGCCTGAAGCAATCATTGAAGAGACACTTCCACAAGACAAAGCTGCAATGAGCCGACTGGGATGCCTTGCCTTCACAGGGAGTTGCGTAGACTATCTGAGGAAGCTCTGGAACGTCAGCAGCCATCCTGTCTTTCATGGCCTTGCTTACTTGCATCAACGAGTAGGGAAAGTCAATATGCAACCATAGCAGCTTTGCAATCACCAGATGACTAGACCACCTTACTACATCGAGCTGTCTTCTGAAGAGATCCTCTGTCGTGAAGGACTTCGTCCGACAAGTGCAGACTTCTCAAAATACCTACGATACTTCCGATCATGTAGTCGACATCCTAGCCTGCCCAAAACAACTTGGACTATGCAAGTCCCAAAATCGTTTCTTGACCTTGGGTTTACTCTAGACCCTTCTCTATATTCATCGCCGTACGATGTTTTTGCAACACAAATTTCAGCTGGAGTCGCTTGTCTCACGTTATCTCGTTTTCGGATGTCGGAGCGCCATTGTTACCACAGACTTACGGAACTGGTGTGGGAGAGAGTCAATACAAGCATAGAGGCCAGCCGATTGTGAGTAGGGGGGATGCTGGTAGCAGCGTTCAGGTGCGAATGCAGGAGGAGTCAGCCGCATTATCCACCCGACAGGATTGGACCCCAAGACGTTCTCGTTGCCCAGCTCGAAGTCGAGATAGTCAGGCACAATATCGTCTCTCTATACTGTCGTTAAGGAGAGATCAAGACCTCTCACGAAAGCAGCATTATTGGACATGTAAGAGACGTTTAGACCAACTTCTTCGTCCTCTTACGCTGTCTCCGGCTTTCTATTACCGCGAGTTGTCTCTACCTCCCCGTTTTCGAACACACTTGCGTAGCCTGGCTAGTCCCTGGCTTAAATAACCCTCGTATCTCATCATCTTTTACTCCATCAACAACCACATTGGAGAATCCCGCGGGACCACACAAGGATTCAGATTTGTGTTGACCGTACAACTCAAGGTATTTCGTTCTGCTCGTCACCCTCGCCTCTCCTCCCTTGTCGTATACCCACGCCTTGCTCCCTGTGTCGCACAGCACGCGGCACCAGCACACTTGCTCCGTTGCACTACAGCATACAGTGCTCTCCATCTGCCCCATCACGTTGACGAGTGGGGAGCGTGGTAACCATCTCAAGCTCCCAACCAGATGCCTAACCCCATACACCATCGCTCCGATGCTCTTCAGCAATGTCTTTACCCCCTTCCACCCGCCTTCATGTTCCGAACAAACGGGGTGGCTATCCTGTGTCATCCATATGATCCATCCGTGTAGCTCTCTTCTTCTCTCGGCGCAGCCGTCAGCCATGCGCACACTTCACAAGCCTTTAACAAACCGAAGATTGCAACCCTGCACGATCTCGTTCGCACTGCCCTCCACGACCATATCACACCACTCCACGTCGTACTTATCGTTCTCATGATAGCGCAACGCATTCTCATGTTCCCTGCATGCGACCTCGTACGCCCATCTCTTTACAGACACGGTCGCCGGTCCGTCAAGCAGACCTTTGTACTTGCTAAGGCCAGATCTCGGGTCTAGTCACAACTACAGCGTCTCCGACTCTGGCGGGCAGAGCAAACCCGTTGGCAAGTGTGCCGTAGAAGAAGTACCTGATCGAGTACTGGTCCTGCCATTGACAGACCACAGTACCATCATTGGGGCTCAAAGGGCGGTGCTGCTACGGCGTCGTGTACAGGCCGAGCGTCGGGTAGCGCGAGCAGGTCGCCAGCGCCTTCGCGGCCCGCACATCAGGAATGAAAGGGGTTTAGAGTGGCCGCCTTCTCGCACGACCCCTTCTCATCTGTCGGGGGGTTTCAGAAGCAATGGTCATTCTGCCCCTACCTAGCTATGTCTTCCCATCTCGAAAGGCGTGTACCTCACACTTGCAGATTCACCGTTCTAAGGCATGTCACAGCCGCCGGCCTGGTGAGCTGTCCGGCACCTTCCTACATACGGTAGACTCACTCTCGCACACTCGTTCCACTGCCTGACGTGGTGGTCCGGGCCGGGCAAAGTTGCCGCTTTGTGTTCAAGTCCAGATGTGACACTGCGTGGGTCGGCTCGCTCGAGCTCAATCGCTACTCCAGGAGCGCCAGCCCCTCGAAAGCTTTGACGACTGGCGCCTCCCTCCGCCTCCTCCCCTCCTCCATCGCATCCCAAAACACGCCATCACCCCCACTCGGCCTCGCGCCCTCTTCCCCCTCCCGCACCCCTCCCGCTGGCCCGTCCCCATCCTCCCTCTCCATCTTCCTCTCTCCAACTTGAAACACCTCATCCAGGCACCCCTGGCACATGCCCACCACCTCCCGCATCGCCGCCTCCACCGCCGCGGCCCTTTCGCGCATCTTCCTCCGCATCAGTCCCTCGACCAGCCGCGCCACCTCCGCATCGACACTATTCACGCGCTCGACGAGCCGTCCGATGGAGTTCACGAGGTACTCTTCCTCGTATACGGAGCCCTTTTTGCCGCGCGCACGCTTGCGCTCTTCGCGGCGGCGGTTCTTGGACGTTTTGCGCGTCGCCGTCGTGGAGAGGGTGCCGCTGCCGCTGCTGCGGGAGGTGTAGCGCGTCATGAATGTGCCGCCGGAGGTGGAAGTGTCGGTGGGCGCAAGCGAGATGTTGTCCGGTATGTCGGTACCCGAGGCGGTAGGGGTGGTGCCATCGAGGAAGGCCACTGTGTGAACACCGTGAGTTCATTGTCCATGCAGGCGTACGAATAGTTGCGCGCATAGACGTAGATGGCTCTGTATACTCACAAGGATCCTCGGCCTTTTTCAGCCGCAGCTCGCGCAGTCGCGGCACCTGCGCGCCCAGCTGGCTCTTACAGTCCGCCAGCAGCTCAGTCACCGCCGCCGAGCCCTCCGTCAAGCCAGCATCGACGGTCTCGAGAAGGTTGCGGCGCCCCCTGAGGCCCACCACGCGCAGCGCCTCAGCAAAGAAGTAGCCCTTGCACCACGTGCGGACCGCCGTCTCGACGTCGGCGAGGTAGTCCAGATGGATCGATGCCGCGGCGAAGAAGTCTTTCGACTCAACGAGGCCATCTGCGAGCGCGAGGGCGAGTTCTGCGATCTCTGGCGCGGAGAGCGGCACCAGCGTGGCGGAGGAGAGCGCCTCGCGCCAGAGATTCGCGGCGCAGTAGGCTTCGCTAGCGGATGTGTAGTCGGAAAGGTACTCGTACGCGATGCCGGCTTCCTTGAACTTGCTCCGGCTGCTCAGGAATTCGGCGTAGAGGCGCATGACTTCGTCGTAGCGTTCGGTCTGGTATCTGTAGAGCGCGAGGGCGTCGCTGTACAGTTCGTGTTTCACGACGTACTGTTCTAGCTCACCGAAGGCGGCGAGCTCGTGTAGGTGGGTGAGAGCTTTGGCG
>NAJN01000956.1:0-15162 GCA_005059845.1 Cryomyces minteri | reverse complement strand
CCACCACTCGCAGACGCAGCGCTTCTCCTCTCAGATCGCAGAGCTGCAGAACCAGAACGCGCAGCTCATCGAGGACCATACGAGGGATGTGCTGTCCATCGAGGCCAAGGAGACACAGTTGGTCAGGGCGAGGAGCGATGCGGAGAATGCGGAGGAGAGGGTCAGGATGCTGGAGAGGGAGTGCGAGCGGCTGAAGCGAGAGGTCGTGAGGCTGGGCCGCGCGAGGTACAAGGATGCGGATGCTGGCGCAAATCGAAACCACCCGTCGCTCGACTTCGGTCCGCCATCTGCGGCGTTGTACGGGAATGGGAAACCGGAGTGGGAGCCCAATGGCGCGAACGCCCGCCTCGACGACAGGAGCGGGAACAATAGTGACATCCATACGACCTACAACGCTGAAAGCAGCGACGGCCCAACACCAGTAGCGAACGGAATCGGCGGCCGAACCCAAAGTCCCGTCCGCAGCACACACCGCCCGCATCCACAACCCTCCGCCGCAGCCTCAAAATCTCAACTAGCATCCGGCCGAGCGAGCCCGTCGACGAGATCGCATGACAGTGGCGAGTTGGACCGGAGCTATGGCAGTCGAGACAGTCATAGTAGTGGCGTCCGCGACGGCGGGGCTGTGGGTGGGAATGGAGCGAGTAGACTTGTTGGCGACAGGCCAGTGTCGGCGCCCAGACAGGCCTCCGATGGCGTCGAGAGCTGGAAGCGCGCGGCGGAGGTGACGCAGAATCTGAAGGCGAGGATCGAGATGATCAAGGTGAGCCTCCCCCCTGGCCCTGTCTTTGCTTGTCCCTTCACGTCCTTCTTGCTCCATTGCTCCGTCTGGCTCGTCGGTGCGAGATACGGTGTGCTGTCTCGATGAACTCACTGACGCAGGCATCCTGCAGGCGAAACAAGGTCTCGCCCGAGGCCACTGACCACCCAAAGCCAACCGATGGGAGTAAATAGAGGCGCGCGTGTTGCGTTGTGGAGGCGCGGAGGGGACTGGCTTCCTTGGACTGCGGAGTTTGAGGACTCGGCTACCTGGCTCCACACGTGCTTTTGCGTGGAGCGTGGGCGGGCAACGGGGGTGCATTATGCCGGCGCTTTCTAGGCTCTCTCTCTCCAAATCAAGGGCCGTCCCGATCGCTGTTGCTCGATTGCTGTTGCTTGAATGACGCTACTCGATTGCGTCTTCACACGCGCTTTCAGCCGGTGCAGAAGGGGTCATTGTGGCGCGTCCTGCATCAGATATCGACTATATATCTGTCAGGACGACACATGTACGCCTCCCCTTGCACCCACCCTGACGTGGACAGCATGTTTCGAGACTTTGGACGCCCACGGTGAGCTGCGCAGATACTTGACGGGAAGCAAGGGGACGGGATGCACAAATCGGTCCCGGGAGGTACGTCGAAGATTTGTAGGAGGGATGATGAGGTGGTAGTTTGTGTTGAAGGAACCGAGGAGGGAGGCAAGACGGAGTGAAGAGAACAAGGACTTGTTGACGACAGGTCTTTGAGTGGAGTCGATCGAGTCTCATCTTGCCACCGTGGACCGACCATGCTGAAGTAGAGTGGTATATATGGAACAACAACGTCGTGTTCTAGAGTGTATTGTGCCCTTTTCTGTAGCCACCAACAAACCAAATGAGCAGCAGTTGCTCTGCCCGTGGTGGCAGTGACAGCGCATGCATTTGCACGAGATGTGGGACAACGAAGGCGTGGCTGTCAGGCCGCTCGCATCTGAGCCGAGCGTGTCATGGCGAGCAGGAAGGAAGTTGCAGATGCAGAACGTCTCTCGGAGACAAGCTACAATCGTACTCTGGCCTCCAAGCGCCGTGGTGCCTTGCGTGTGCTCGTACAACTCAGATGGCGGAGCAGTGGTGAGCTTGTTCGCAGCACCAGGTCCCGTCTCCTTGCTTGTGGACGAGGCCAGTGTCTGACTCTTCCACTCTCTCCTCCTCTATCTCACACGAAGACTTGGTAGATAGTGTAGGTCACCGGCAGACAACAGGTCGCTCCCCTTAGTCGTGTATTTTACCTCCGGGTATGTCTCTTGCGCAATTCCGAGGTGGCGCTACCGCAAATAGAAATGTCACATCGGCTTCGAGAACACGAGAACACGAGGAGGAAACGAAGACGGTGGTTCGACGGAGTTGCCGCTAGACTGCATGTAGCGGCAAGGGTCCAATGGCGGTATCTTAGGAGCAAGCTGTCCTCGACTTCGAGATATCTACTTGGTACTTCGTACTCCATCCAACTCCAGCCGTCGTGTTTCATTTTCTCTCTATTCCACAACTCGGGTCCCGCCCTCTGCTTCTCTTATCCGCCGTTTCAGTTGTAACAATACCTCACACTCGTTCCTAGAAATCCAACCGGAAGTCCTTCCATCTGCAATCGCAATCAGCCGGACACTTGACTCTCTTTTTCATTCGCAATGAAGGGTTGGCATCTCGGATCCTGTGTGTTCGGCGTCGCTGACACGGCACGTAGCTCTTATTCTTGTTGGAGGGTTCGGTACCCGCCTGCGACCGCTCGTACGCCTCCCATCACTAGAGCATTCAGATGCGTTCGCATAGCTCGCAGCGATGGAATCAGTCGCTCGAGGACCATGCGTCGCTCCCCACGGGCACAATGTTGATACTCCAACAGACTCTCACTCTGCCCAAGCCATTGGTCGAGTTCGCCAACAAGCCCATGATCCTCCACCAGGTTGAGAGCTTGGCTGCTGCAGGCGTCACAGATATCGTGCTCGCTGTCAACTACAGGCCCGAGATCATGACAGCAGCGTTGAAGAAGGTTCGCGGATATCCCAGATCAACATGTGGGGATCAAATAGGCTGACGCTCCGTTACCTTTCAGTACGAGAAGCAGTACAACGTGCGGATTGAGTTCTCCGTCGAAACCGAACCGCTAGGCACAGCCGGCCCTCTCAAGCTCGCGGAGAAGATCCTTGGAAAGGATGACACACCCTTCTTTGTCCTGAACTCAGACGTCATCTGCGAATACCCCTTCCAGCAGCTCGCCGACTTCCACAAGGCGCACGGTGACGAAGGCACCATCGTCGTCACAAAGGTCGAGCAGCCGTCGAAGTATGGTGTCGTGGTGCACAAGCCGAACGAGACGTCGAGGATCGACCGCTTCGTCGAGAAGCCAGTGGAATTTGTCGGCAATCGCATCAATGCTGGAATCTACATTCTGAATCCGAGCGTACTGAAGCGCATCGAACTGCGACCTACGTCTATCGAACAAGAAACATTCCCGGCGATTTGCAAGGACGGCCAGCTACACTCGTTTGATCTCGAGGGCTTCTGGATGGACGTCGGACAGCCCAAGGATTTCCTGAGCGGAACATGCCTCTACCTCTCCTCGCTCACGAAGCGCGGCTCAAGACTCCTCACTTCAGCCTCCGAGCCATTCGTGCACGGTGGCAACGTCCTGATCGATCCGTCGGCCAAGATCGGCAAGAACTGCCGCATCGGACCAAACGTCACAATCGGGCCCAATGTAGTCGTCGGTGACGGAGTGAGACTGCAACGGTGTGTGCTGTTGCAGAACAGCAAAGTCAAGGACCACGCGTGGATCAAATCCACAATCGTGGGCTGGAACAGCACCATCGGAAAATGGGCTCGTCTGGAGAACGTGTCGGTGCTTGGAGACGACGTGACAATCGGCGACGAAATCTACGTCAACGGTGGATCCATCCTACCGCACAAATCCATCAAGCAGAACGTGGATGGTGAGACTGAGTGGCTACACATTACTATGGTCTTTGCTAACAGTCCAACAGTTCCGGCTATCATCATGTAGACGATCAAAGTCCTGCCTACCTTGCGTTGTACCAACATCGCTTCTCCGATCACCTTCCCATCTCAACACGAAATCCACGAGGCCAGAACGACGCTAGCGCTCCGTTTTCCTGCCATGGAACTACATCTTCGACTCGGAACTCTCGTGTCAACCGCCGGCTTCACTTCAATTCCAATAACTTCTCCTCGCTTCATTATCACGTTCGGTCCCCATAAAAGTCAGGCTTTCTTCGGCTACAATCGTTGCAAGGTTCGGGGCATCGCTAGGGTTTGATAGGACAGCATAATGCAGGGCGTATGTAATCTGCGGGCATGGCTCAGATGCGTTGCGTACAGTTCGCAAAATAGACTAGAAAGCTCACACCTTTCTCTGGCCTGGCTGTCACTTTTGCCCCCCGATCCCACAAACGCCGCTCTGGTCTCTCTCTTGTGCGCATTGAAGCAGAACCGGAGATTCTCACGTCTAGACAGTTTCTTGCTCGTCGCCGTCGTCTCCACATCGCTCAGCCGCCCGCATCGTGCGCGAGATGGGAGCCTCGTTGCTAGGCCTCAATTGCGTTCTGCGTGCTTCCTGCTGCGATTGAGCGGTCAATACCGAGTCTACCCTATGCACTGGTTGTCGTTCGCTCGGCGACCATGCAGAACAAGCCTCGGCGGCCTCTTGACACCCGCTTTGTTTTGAGCTGCGTCGGCAGCGTTGTTCCGTGGCGGAAGATGCGTTGTTGACCCAGCCAGCGTGGACCGATGTGGCTTCTTCCCCGGTCCATCTTCCCGTGATTCTTTCCTTGAGGTCGACTTGCTCACTGTTGTCGCTGCATGCTGGCATCTCACGGGAACTCAGCGACGTTTCTCCCCTTCCTTCTCATCCGTGATGTGGTGGTGGTGGAGTGCGGGCTCCACGACAACGGAAAGGCCGCGGTGTCAAGCCAGGCGAGAGGCTGCCCTGGCGTTTCGAGATCGTTGTTTCTCTCCGCCCTCCTTCCACCTTTCTTCCACCCCCTTATCCTCCAGCTTTCCAATGCCCGCACAATCTCGGTGGATCTCAGCGGCTCTCTCACCGACGTCTCCGCAGCACAACTACCTAAGGGACCTCCAGTAGTCCTCCGCTGCGCCATAGACGGCACCGTCTCGAAGAGGTCTGGGCGATCTGCGTTCCGCGCTCAGTCCTCCTCCCCAACCCCGCACGCCACGGAGGCATCGTCCGACTTCTCATCGCCGGCGACGGTGCAGGCGCAGCATCGACAAAGCGCTTCCGCTTCTCCACCCGCGCCATCACCAGGCTGCCACTGCCGAGGCTGCCACGCCGATCCCACACATCCGGGCCGCCTCGCCAGCTGCGGAGCCACACGGCCGCCCGAACGCAGCGTAGCCCGCCCCGCAGATGCCGCTGGCGGCCGTGGATGGCGCAACGTCTTTTCTCCTCCCCCCGCTTCGCACGCGTAGCAGGCCTCGAGCCCGGCGAGCTGGCCGGGGCGGTGGCGCGAGAGGAGAGCCGTTCCCCGGGTGCGGTGGGAGCTGCGAGACGGGTCGCTGCAGCAGGGCGCTGCGCCAACGGCTGCGTCGCGGGTCATCTGAGCTTCGGTGCTTTCTTGCAGGTGGCCTTCTGTCGTCGTTGGTTGGTGGCTGGTGTGGCATCGAGTCTCTGGCCCGCTTCTGCTCGTCCTCCTGTCTGTCCGTCGCGGGAGTTGCGCCTGGGCTGTACGCGCTGTTTTCCTTCTTCTTCTTCTTCTTCTTCTTCTTCTTCTTCTTCTTCTTCTTTGTTAGCACGGGGTTTCGCCGAGGGATGGTAGGGCCAGTGAGAGCTTTGCTGTTTAGGGGGGAGGACGGGGTGTAAAGCTACAGTCGAGAGACAGTTGTTATGTCACTGGATACAGCATGAGGGTTTTCTGCGTGACGGGAGACTACAGCTACGGCGCGTGCTGGGGCATACGATGGTTGATACACTCGTCTCCAACGCCCCGGTCCCTCCCAGCCGCTCCAACCTCAAAGCCTCATGCGTGGCAACGTCGTCGAGCAGAAGCGCAGCAGTCTTCAAGGACGAGGCGATGTCGCTCACGGTCGACGAAACAGTTCGATAGGGAAGTGGGGACCTCTCTCGCTCCACACTGCCTGATCCGTCGCGCGTTCTGCACCCCGGCCCCGATATTTCTACCCTTTTCAGAGCTTGGGAATGAACATGGGCGTGTCCCGCTTCCACGCCTGATAGTCCTTGCGGTCGCCGTATCGCTTGTCGTATTTGCTCTCGCTGAGCGGAACGCCCGAGACCTGTTAACCCCGCAGGATACGTCAGCGTTGCCTATCGCAGCATCTTGTGATTTTGCCTGCCGTCTTCGCCTGCCTTCCTCCCCTTGCGACTGACGGAATTGGGATTGAGATGGAGTTGGAATGGATTTGATTGGGACGGAGGTGTAGAGGCACTCGGGACGTACCTTCAGCAGCAAGAAAGTCACAAATGCCGGACTGACCGCCGCCATCGCCACCGCGCCCGCCCTTCCCCCAACACCCCCCTTCCAGCCCATCCCCACCTGGCCCACCCCGCTGGCCAGCACGCCGCCCGCCAGCACGGCGACGCCGCTCCACAGCGTCGCCTCGCCGAAGTAGTTTGGATGCCTGCTCTTGCTCCACAGGCCCGACGTCAAGAAGTCCTCGTTGTGCCTCTTCGCCTTCTTCGCCGCCACCCACTCGCTCTTCTGCCGGTCCGCGACGACCTCGAAACCGAGCCCGCCGACGAAGAGCGAGAGGCCGAGGATGTCGGTGACGGTGAGGGCGGGCAGGGCGGCGAGAGTGGCGGCGGGGATGCTGTTGAGCGCGAGCACGGGCAGGAGGCAGAGCGAAACCCACGTCGCCTGCGCCATGAAGGCGCCGAAGAACTTGGCCGGATGCGACCGGATGCTGTCGAAGCGGGAGTCGGAGCCGTCGGCGGAGATGCGGCCGAACAGATAAGTGCCCAAGCGCGTCGCCCAGATGCTCACCGCCGCGCTCAGCACGACCTGGCGCCAGTTCCAGCCCATGCTGCCGCCGTTGCCGCCCAAGCTGCCCAGCAGCGACGGCCAGCCCGGCTTCGTAGCGGAAAGGGAGGCGGCGACGCGCGCGCGGATCGTCGGCAGGTAGAGCGAGAGCGCGGTGCAGGAGAGGTAGGTCAGGGAGCCGGAGAGGTCGTAGAAGCGCTCCATCTGCGCGGCGATGGACGGCACGGCGACGGCGGCTTGCAGGGCGTAGGCGAGGCCTATGCTCGGGAGGAGGGTGCGCAGGAAGGGGGAGCGGAAGGAGGTCGCGTGGAGGAGGTTGGTGAGGAGCGTCATAGTGTTGGTTTCTGCGGGTTTCGTGAGAGGGAGGGAAGTGGTTTTTGGACGGAGAGTTGGGGGGAGCGGGAGGATGAGTGAGAGACGAAGAGGAGCGACGGTTCGTATATGAGTGTGGTGACAGAGTAGCTGGGGTTCCCAGTGTTTACCCCGGCTGGATTTGGAAGCTGGAGATCATCAGGGTCTGGCGATGACGCTGTCAGCGCTCGGAGAGTCGGTCGTGCAGCCGAAGCCGAAGCCCTACCTACGCCTTTCCCTTTCGACGTGCGCTCTCGCAAGCATAGTACGTTTCCAGCTCTTCTTCGAAGCGCGCTTGTCCAAGGCAGCATCTCGCTGCAAGACCCAAGTACAGACCAGCACACCAGGGAATCTTATGGTGTGCAGGGCAGTAGTTGCAAACATAAGTTCATAGGAGTTTCGGACGTTGATTCGGCCACCAGCTCATCGAGTTGCTGTTGCTTTGGTAGTCGAAATCTAACAGTCGCCTCGTGAATTTACGGAGCCCCACGCGAATCTTGCTCTGACCCACGATTGTATGTAGTATGTATCCTCGCTCTAAATATACAAAACAAAAGAACCACGCGAACTAGACCGAAAAGCGTCCGCGAAAGCTATACAAAAACGAAGGTTCTCCAGTTCCCAGCCGTTACGTGTCTGCGTCAAAGAGATTGAGGGTGCCTGTTGCGCCCCAAATGTGGAATCCCGATACCCTGCGATCGTCCAGGCCGTACTAAGGATCCAAATATGTTCTACAAAAGGGGCATATGATAACGAAGTGAACGGCAAGCGGCCGGTATTTTGTTCGAACAATTTAAAACATGTTTTCTCGAGTCACAAGAAAGAAAAGAATATGTCGACATAAAGCAGCAAATCGTACAAGAAAGCAGCGAGGAAGCTGGACGAGAATAAGAGATACAATGAACGTGTCAGGGCCGCCAACTTGCTACTACGGCTTGCTCAGCTGCTCTTTCCGGAAGAAGGTAAAGAAGCCAACACACACGAGGTTCTGGAACAGCAGCGCGATCCAGAACCACGCCTTACCTAGCCCCTCGCTATAGCCTGCGGAGAAGTCTGGGAACACGTCTCCCGGTCCCACCTTATCCGGCGCGGTAGCCCTTGCCAGAATCGTAGCGACAGAGCCGATGGCCTGTGCCGCAATGAGGGTGAAGGTGATGTGGAACCTTGTCAGCGTCTGCAGCAAAATCATGCCGAAGCCGACGCCCTGCAGCGAGTCGAGCACGCCAAGCCAGAGCCACAGGCCGCGGCCGAGGAGCGCGGAGGCGATGGGCCCCCCAGCCCACGGCAGGTACGCGCCGATGTTGGATGTGCTCCACAGCATCTGGCACCAGCGAGGAGCGCCGAGGCCGATGGCGAAGAGTGGCAAGATCCAAGAATGCGTGGTAGATAGCTGGGAGAACCAGAAGAGCAGCGCGGCCCACACAGCGACGAAAAAGAAGGCGATCAGCAGCACGATGGCCCATGCGGGCGCGTGCTGCGAGCTCCACAGGTACTTCCAGTTGCGGCCGTATGGGGCGGAGAGGAAGTAATTCTGGATGAAGACGGCGACGAAGAACCACACAATAATCTTGCGCCGCCACACCGACGTGTAGAAGGAGGGCACTGCGCCAGGCGCCTGGCGATAGTATTCCGGCAGCCCGAAGAAGAGGACCGCGCCGATGGCCCAGAGGAGGATCGCGATGGGGATTGTGATGGCGGTGATGGTAGAGCTGTAGGTGACGAGAGTCGAAACGCCTCGCCCGGCTGCAACGGAGTTGGTAATTCGCGAACCCCAGAACCACAGCAGCACGATGTAGATTTGCTGCGTCCCCTGGATCACGCAGGCGCGAAAGCCCCACGTCTTCACTGGTGCGCTGCCCATGCTGCCGAAATTCTGGGCGAAGAAGAAGGAGCCACTGGCAGAGGCGACGCCATAGAAGCCGGTCGCGACGTTTTGAACCCATCCTCTTCCGCTAGTGGTCTTGGCATAGGGTGCCATGCCGAGTAGGAAGAAGGCCAGACCATAGAAGGCCCAGGGTGCGGTCAAGACGTAGAGCGATTGAAATCTTCGGAATATGCACCACCACACGATGGACGCTGCCAGATAGATGCAGGCCACTGTGTAAAGCTTGGACGCTGCTTCGCCGTTCTCGCCAGTCAGGAGAGTGATCTGATATGAGTTCGCGGCAAGGATCTGCCCAAAGGCAAGTAAGAAAGCGTAGACTGGCCAATCTCCGATTTTGGTGTTCATCAGCCTCATCAATCCTGTAGGAGCCTTGTAGTTCTCGGGTAGCAGGAACTGGCTCATGGGTTCTTCTCCATCGTCACCACCGAAAGAGTCATTGAACGCCGAACGAGCAGGTGAAGTCGCCCTGGACGGGAACCTGGACGCTACTGGAGTCGTGGCGGTGGACCTGCCCATCTTCGCTTCGTGGAGGCGGTTGAACCACTGCTTCTCACTCTTCATCAAGTACTCCTCTACACATAGCGGGCCCTCGGAGTTCTTGCCGTTCAGGTCATCCAGCTTCCGAGAGAACGTCTTGTAGTAAAGACCGGTAGGATCAGTAAAAAACGGCATTAGATTCTGCGGCCTCTTGTCCTTCTTCTCGTTCAAGACTTGCTCCAGACTGAGTTGGATTTGTGCAGCGTGAGGCTGAGTAATCAGTCCATCAGAGATTGAAGGAGTGCCAGGCACGGATGGCTCGGGCGAGAAGGCTGAGAAAGGAGCATCCTCGAAGCTGTTGTTGTCAGGTCCCATGGGATATGCCCTTCCTACTGCTCCGTCCCGTGATGGATCATGTGGGTCGTATCTAGCGTGTTCAAGGTACGACTGTCTCCTGCTTGCCTCGGCTTGCTCGGAGGTTATGTGGTATTCGTCGTCGGGACTCGTTCTGCCTGCAATGATTGGGAGCAGTTTCGTCGGAGGCTTGTGCTCGTCGAAGGGATTCTGTGCCTGAGTTCTTGGAGTCATGCCTTCGTCCACAATCGTACTAAGGGGTCTACCCCTTCGCGGCTCTTCCATGGGAGCTGGTCCTACCAAAGAGGGACTCTCTGATCGCTCATGACTAACAACGGACTCAAGTGAGGTTCTTGCGGACCCGGTTGCCGAACTGGATCTGGACCATGGACCCTTCTGCTGAAGAGCATGTCCAGGGCCTGACCTGCGACCGAGTGAGAACCCATGGACGGGTGTTTCAGCTCGCACTGGACTTGACTCTCTAGTCACTGGTGCACTGTTGGCTGGACTCCTCAAGAAATTCGGCGTCGCCCAACCGCTCCTCGGAGTCTGCCATCCACTTCTCGGTGTTACCGACCCGTTCCTTGGTGTCATCAAACCTAGCCTCGGGGTCGTAGTACCAGAGTGGTCTCCTACTCTCCTGTCGAGTTTGGCTACCCGCCTCTTAAACAGCTTGATGGATGTCGATTGCAAGATCTCCAAGTCTTCTTTCCACTGGGCAACGGGGAACCGTTGTTTCGCCGATCGAGCCCTCATCGTCGCCCGGATCTCGTATCCCGACTTCAGAGCGGCGTGTATAGCCATTTTGAACTGGTGGAGAAGATGCTTGGTCGTTGTAGACTCGATTGTGAACCACCACCCAGGCATTTGGCCGAGGCCTCCGACCCTTGAGCCGACTCCTAACGCACCTTTGCGGCCGAACTCCACTGCAACAAGGCCGAAAGGCTCGTCTCGGGAGGGGATCAGAGCGAGCTCTGCACCGCTGAAGATGAAAGGTGGTAGTGCGGTGAACTCAGGTTTGGAGTATACCCTACCAGGGTACTTGGCCATCATCTTGTCTAGCTTTAGTGCGGCGAATTTACCGTAGAGATCGATAACAGGCCCAATACAGAGAAGCTGGGCTTGAGGGTACTCTTCGAGAATTGCAGGGAACACATCAGCAATGAGGTCGATACCTTTCTGCATAGACCAGCGGCCAACGAAGACGAAGAGGTCTGCATCAGCGCGCTGCTCCAGGCCGGCCCACTCCTGGGCTTGGCGTTTCAATCCTGCTCTTGCGTCCTCAAAGCACTGGTCGATCACAACATCGTTGGGGTTCGAGAGCTTCTTGTCCCACTCTGCGACATCCGATGGATCTGGATTTGGAAGAGCACCGATCTTCTTAAGACCCCAGAAGATCGGGTAGCGAGCGTACGAGCGTTTGCCGTACTTCTTGGAGACACCTACGGCACCGAAGCCATTTTGATGAATCCGTAGAATACTCGCTCCTGCGTGGAGAAGATTGAGTATCTCACCAAACTGGACGTAGCGTTGAACAATTTCTTGCGGTAAGTTGAAAACGGCACAGATCTCTTCGCGTTCCTTCGGTGTCCGCATCGGCCACAGACCCTGAAACTCGGCGTTGTGAAGAGAGAGGCAGCAAGGAATCATGTTGGGCAGAAGATATAATGGGGCGACTGTGCCATGGTAGTCATTGATGTGGTAGAGATCGATAGGGAAACGCCTCATCGTTTCTGCGATACATTGGTTCCAAGCTGAGTAGTAGATAGCACTGTCCAGATTATCCATGCGTGGAGGGTAAGGCTCTGATTTAGTTTGCTTCCTGAAGACGGGGGCATCCAACAAAACGTAGGTAATGTTGTTCAGGATGTGGTACTGTACTTGAACCTCATAGTTGTTTCCTAGAATCTTGACAAGCATTGGCTCGCCGGGCTGATCCTCTGGATAGTCGATACCACCGACACACGGTACAACCCAGATGAGGTTTTGATGGGCCAGATTCTTGCCCATGAGTTGAGCCATCACGCCAAGACCGCCAATCTTTATATTAATTCCCCAATCCTCAATATCGTACTCCATGGTGCCAATGAGTACAGTGCGACGAGTACCGTTGGCCACATCGCCGAGTCCAGTGTCGACGACAACTGCGCCCTCTGGCACAGACGGTGTACTGGAACGGTTCTGCAGATTGAACATCTTTTCAGGTAGCCATCGATCCCGGCTGAACTTGTTGCGGATCGCGAAGGGGATGATCGCCTTGGCCTCGCTCAGTCCTACTTGATTGAACTTGACCTGGTAGAAGACTCGGAGGTACGCCCAGACTGCTACTGCAGCCGTCAATGGAGGGACAACAGCGAGCAGAATGAACAGAGCTAGTTGCTTCCATCGCGACCCGACTGGGATAAGGGTGTAGCGATAGTCTCCATCATTTAGCTGTATCCGGTAGGCAAGATGTGGTGACTCTGGACCGAGATTTGTGATGTGGACCATACTCTGTTCCAAAGACACTGGCGCAATGCGATCGAGCACTGTATCGTTGTCCACGTCACCAAAGGCCGCTGTAACGTCTGGCTCGCCGTCTGGGTTCATTCCCCATACGTTGATTTGAAATTGGGCGGGCCACTCCGTCATGAAGTTGTATTGCCAAGTTCCATTCTTCTGCTGGCTCATTCGATTCGCAATCCCCGAGTCGTAACCAAACTCATTCCATGGACCGTGCACGAAGAGGTGAGGAAAGCGTCTGGTAGGCCGAGTAGATCCGAACAGATCACCTTCTTGGATGTGGTCACTACTGCCAGTCATTCGACTCCAGTACTGTACCCGCACGTGATCGCCCTCCCATTCCTGTCTATTTGTGCCCGACCATGCCTGCTTTCCCAAAGTGGAGTTCTCGCCTGTGTACGTCTGCCAGTCACTCCAACTGGAGCCCCAAGTCAGAGAGTATCGGAAACTGTCGGCGCCCGCAGCTTTGTGCGACAGGTACATTCCACTCGAACTGGTGGAATCTGTTTTTGATTTTGTCTCTTTGAACAAAATTTCTGAGCTATAGTTTGCCATTTTGGGGAAAACCATGGGGTTATCGCTCTGCCCTATCCGGAACATGAACTTGTCAATCGCGTTGGTTGACATGTTTTTCGCTTGATTGGTAGCATTTTTCACTGATATCGAGTGCACTCCGTTGGACACGTTGGTCAAAGTGGCCGTGAAAGCCCAGATACTCGGTAGGCCACCATCGAAAATTGGCTCGTCTGTTGAAGTGATGGTAAGACAACTGACACTCTTGGCATCGAGTTGAGGGGTAGAACCGTCAGCGGTGGTTGAATTGATGCTGAAGCTACTGGTCACCGAGTCACAGTCCATCAGGTCGGAGAACCGGAACTCGATGTCGACGGACTCCTGCTCAGTCCTGCTGACAGTGGAGAGAATGCGCTGGTCGTGGCCTGGCAAGAACTTGGTAATTAAAGGGGACGGTGCACGCCATTTGCTGACGGGCACAAAAGCTTTGAAGCCATATTTGGTCATGTTCATCGCGGGAAGACAGCCGTTGTACTCGATTGATCCTTCGAATCCGCGCTTTTGAGGCGACTTCACTAGAGTGTACTCATCAAACGGGTGGAACAGATTCTTGACGGTGGTACCCTGATCGAAAGGTGCTATAAGAGCCGTGTCGTTATTGTTGCAATCGAACTCAAACGTTTTCGAGATATTTTGGTTCGAGCGCAATGTCCAGATGCTCTGGTTGCCCTGACCAATACCCGTGAAATCTTGGACACCCTCTAATCGTGACCGAATGGAACTCCAGATGCCGGTCTCGGTAGGGACGCCAAATGATCCTGGAAGCGTGTAATTGAAGGTCTGATTGGACAACTGCAAAAACATCCACCCATCTTGGAGAACTGGGTAGCGAGAACGTAATTCGAACAGCATCTTGTACACTGCGTAAACTGGGTGAGCTGGGTCACGGTGGTCGAGGCTGACAGAATCGTCTTCACAGCCGTGGAGTGAGCTGTTCAGAGGCATATCGTTGAGGTTGATGGTTCCAACCTTATAACAACCGTGAAGTTGCCATGCTTGAGCCGAAGACATAGCTTGCCGGCCGTACAAATAGTTCGGCGCTGTGTTGTCCAAGATGTAGAAACCCTGTTCCTCGCCCCATGACATGAGAGGTATTCCAGGCATCTCAAGCGTTGTAATGAAGGCGCCGAGGAGCTGTCTCTGCGTTCCGTCCGTGATGCCAGGCCACCGGAATACATCTTGGTTGGACACACCGTACATGTGCCTCGGATCGAATTTACCGCTGTTCGCGTTGAACAAGTCATTCGTTCGCAGTATCTGATGCCAGGCGTCTGCGAAGTTAACCGGAACGTCATTGACCGCGAGCAAATCACCGTCCAGGCCAAGAAATCGCATAAGACCACGGTAGGTCGAGTAGTGGAAAGCCGCGGCATCGAGCGCGTTCTGTCCCTCGTCACGGATGTAATCAGAGGTGTTCATTGTCATGGCGAGGGTAGTATCGTGCACCATCATTGACGGTTCCTTGCCCCTTCCGATGTATACAGCCCCGTTGGCATTGCCGTTCACGATTTCGCCAGGGATGAAGAAGTTGTTCTTGCCATATTGGCGCGCACACTCGCGCATGGCGGCAGAGAAGTTCCCCTGCGCATCAACAGTTATTTGTAGACCTTTGTCCATGCGGAAACCGTCGATGTCGAGCGATGATATGACCATACACGAGAAGTGTTCAAGTTTGGTGCGTACCGAGGGGCGCCACTCGCGCAGGCGATCTTGTACTCCATTGAATTTGGAGAGTTGCTTCTGCCACTCTGGGTATGTGCCGAACGCTCCAACCTCGCCGTATTGGTTGAACTCGCTGTCGCGACAGCCGACCATAGCTTGAGTGTAATTGTCGTTGATGAGATGACCGCCCTGGTCCCAGAACCTCGGATAGGGGTAGCTACACACTTCCTCCCATTCATTGCTAGGCTGGAAATCGTGATAGCGTCGACCCGACTTCCACAAAACGTTGTGCTCCTGGAAAGACCATGGTGCACTCGAGTTCAGATAGCCTTGGAAGCCAATCAGGTCTGACATCGTTGACATGGTGTTGTCCAATATGACGTACATGCCGCGATCATGAATGGCCTGGATGGCCTCCCGCCATGAGTCGATGTCCCCGAAATGTCGATCAAGAAGAGTGTGGTCCAAAGGAGAATAGGAATCAGCCGACCATGGCAAGTTGAGTAGCAGACTGCCTGCCAAGTAGATGCCTCGAATTCCAAGTCCGTGTAGGTAGTCCAGGGAATCTTGAAGACCTCGCATGTCACCTCCGT
>NAJN01000955.1:0-15165 GCA_005059845.1 Cryomyces minteri | reverse complement strand
TCGTGCTCCGAGTGGTGGTGCCCGCCGGGCAGGCTGCTGTGCCGGCGATGGCCGTTGTGATTGTGACTGTGGCTGTGGCTGTGGGTGCTGCTGCTGCTGCTGTTGCCGTGCCCGTTCCAGAGATGCGGTGACCAGACGTTGCGGACCGTGTTGCCGACTGTCATGGCGACCACCTTGCCCCTTTCAAGGATGCGCGGCGAGCGAGGCGGGTTCGGGTTCTTGGACCAGCGCCGAACGATGCCGGGTCGACCTTCATGATTGCGGTAGAGCGGGTTGGCGAAGTAGGATGCCGCGTCTGTCCTTTCGTCGACGGAGCCGTCGTTGGACATCTCGCTCGAGTAGCGGCCTACGCGTTGACTGTGCTCTTCCGCATCAGACGCTCGTCCCGTCACTGATTCCTTCTCGGCTTCTTTCCTCAGCCTCTCGGACACACCTTCGTACCATTTGATCATAGGCTGGTCAGGCTTGGTAGGGAATGATTCTTTCGGCAGCAGCTTCGGGAACGTGGCGCCAGTCTTCGGATCTGTGATGTCCCACTTCCGGACGGCTTCTTGAAGGAAGGGAACATGGGCTTCAAGAGCCAGGAGCAACTGCAAGGTCTGCCAGGTCACGAAACCCTGCGGTTTCAAGGCAGGTATGGAGGGTTCTGAGTAGCCGTTGGAGTCCGGCGATGGCTGCAGCGAATGCAGGCAGCCAAGGGATTTGTAGATGTAGGCAATGGAAGACGGCGGGGTCCCGAGGAACAAAGCGTCGTAGTCGCCATTGACAGAGCGGTAGAAGTGAGACAGCTGGGTTGGCGTAAGATCGAGCGAGTCGCTGGGTTCGATTGTGGCGGTCTGGTCAACGCTGTCAGCTCCAGTCCTTGAGCGCGAAGACAGTCCCCACTCGAACTCACAATGAAGCCAGCGATACCGCGCAACAGACGGTGCAAAATGTCTGTGCCGCATCTGTCTTCGAAGAGGTGCCCCCAGTACTGCAGCGCTTCTTTGGTTCCGCCATCGGGAGTCTCAGACATGCCGGGCGGCACGGTGTTGCTGTCCCAGGTCGTTCGAGCGTCGAGGTCGCATCAAAGGCCGTGTATCGTGAACAGGCATAAAGGCAGTGAAGTTGCGGGTTAGTAGGAGGAGCAGAGAGCGCGATGCCCACGAGGGCGCAAGTAGCACCTCAGCTGCTGCTGGCGCCGAACAACTACCTGCGGCTCGTCAGTCGTCCGCTCCATGGCAGCTACCTTACTCGCATGCGCAGGAGAAAGCGGCACGCCGACATCACCCGACAGACAGGCAGCCACTGCGGTTTCAGCCACACTTGATGAGCAATGGAACACTCACGAGACGATGTCGCACTGTCCGCCATCTCGGATTGTATCGTAGGTATTATGATTGGGAAGTTTCTATACAAAGGGTGCCTTCATCCGTCGGCTGCAGTCCCGCGCCTATAACAACCTATCTACCAGTTGTGGACAGCGAGTTCCCTCAAAATCAACAGAACACGCCGTGGAGCCGCACGGGCAACCTCACAAATCAAAAACAATGGTATCGAAAGATAGCTCGGAGCTGCGTCTAATGCTCCAGCAGTCTCAAGCTACCCTGGACGACGACGTTCTCCAGGATAGATCCCGGAGGGATGTCGATGGTGCTGCCTTCCGTTGCAACGATGATGACAGTACCCTTGAGCGTCACGCCACGGCCAAGATTCACCGCACCAGTGATGGTGAGGTGGTCAAGCTCAACGATCTTCGGGATGCTGGGGATGCGCGACTGAAAGCTGGACACCTTCTTGAAGTCACTTCCGAGCTTGATCAGAGGCGCCGGACCGAAGCGGCTTGGGTCCATCACTAGCTGGCCGTGCTTCAACGTGTAGAGATCTGACTTGACGAGCATCAGGTCCGAGCAGGTCTTAACGGGCAAGAAGCGTCTACGCGGGACGTTGACACCGTGAGCGTTGTTGAAGTGGCGGATGGCAGCTCCAACAGCGGTCTCGAGCTGGACAATGGAGATGTCTGACTCGCCCTTCTTGTCCGCTGGGATTGTCTTGTCGTTGGGGATGATTTCCATGGCGAGCTCGTTGTTCTCAACGACACGCTTGACGGCCTTGAGGTTCATCCAGATGTTGTTGGTGTTGAAGTACTTGAACTTCTTGATCGACTTGAACTCGTTGACGTGTTCCTTGGGGACCTGAGCAATTTCAAGCAGACGCACGGAGCCCTCGTAATCGATGATGGTACCACCCTTGACATCGGCCTTGGTCTTGTCCGTGAGCTCCATTATGTACTCAGCCTTAGACTCAACCATGTGCTGCAGGATGTTAAGGTCGACTACAGCGCCCAGGTTGTCGGCGTTGGAGAGGAAGACGATCTCGATGCCGCGCTCGATGAGCTTGTCAAGGATACCGGAGTTGTAAAGAGACTCGAAGACGTCACCGTGTCCGGGTGGATACCAGTCGGTGATTGGGGAGTCTGCAGACTTGGGTGCTGGAAGGAGGGAGTCCTTCAGCACACGAGGATACTTCGACTGGTTGAAGGTCATGATGTCGATGTTGTGACCCTCGTACTTCTTGATAATATTGGCGGTGTCATGGTCAGTGTTGAAGGAGTTCATGAGAACGAATGGGACGTTGACATCGTAGGTACGGTTGAGGAACTCGATTTGCCTGACAGACAGGTCAAGGAACGACATGCCATCACGGACCTCAATGACTGATTTTGGACCAACGCAACCCATGGAGGTACCGAGACCACCGTTGAGCTTGACAACAGCAAGCTTGTTCAAGAAGTCAACGGAGTTGGAGTTTGAGAGCTCGCTGTAGTCAACAACCTGCTCAGGCTTTGGGGGAGCAATGCGTGACCACTCGATAGCGTTGCCCTTGGCCTTGTCGTTCAGGTATCTGCGGAAGAGAGCGAAGAAGTTGTCCATTTCTGTTTCGAACCTCTATAATAGGGAGTCAGCCACCCCTCATAGCCATGTCTTAAACGCTGCTTCGATGACACAACGTACCTCCTTCTCTTTGGGGTCCTTGACAGTGTCTGCGAGGTTGTTGAGGGCATTGCGCATTTGCGAAGCAGCGACGGAGGTAGAGGTGTTCTCGAAGGCCTATAAACAATGCCAATAGCGTTAGCCAGCGATCTCGAACCACTTTTCGGCTCCTAGATGATGCAGAAATTCGCTGGCAGATGTCCGGCGAGCCAGGTCCTGTTTGGTAATTGCTGTAAGAATGCACCGAGTGGGGCACCGAGAGCGCTTGCCGCTCCTTTCCGGCGCAGTTGCCGACCTCCTCTATTCTCATGCACTTCGGTGGTGCACAGTTTGTGTGCTATACCCCAGTTGCCGGCAATGACGGATAAAGAGCAGAGATGGAACTCTCCTCAGCCGCAGAACCAGTTCGAGCGAGGTTCGAAGGTGAAACTCGACAAAATTCGGCCAGCTGGCTCAACTGGCTACGCGGTTGACAGCCATGTGTCATTGCGTGGCCCTCGAATGAATGTTCGGGAATCGAGGCTCCACTACAGGTTTCCACTCAGGAGGCGGCGCAGTCCAGGAACTCGTAGCCACGCGGAGAGTCCACTTCCACTCCGTCATCAAAAACCAGAGCTTCGACGACAGAGCAAGTTCAAACAATCGGGGAGGTGGCCACCCATGAAGGACGTGGTTGTCCAAGTCGTACGCCTTCAGGTTCTCGATCCGGTCCCGCGCGCTTGCCACAACATCGTATATGAAGACGTACTCACCACATGTGATTGGGTCTTGCCGTGGTGCTTCCTTTGGAAGTCTGCATCGCCATTGCCCGAAGGCTTCAGGTGGGAGGGAAGAGCGCTCTTGGACGCCATGTTTGTAGTTCTGAGGAGGAGCAAGCGCAGGTTAGCGCCAGAGGTGTTTTAGAACAAGCTCCCAAAGGGAAACTTACTCTGAGTGGTGGTGTGATGTGCGGGTGATGCAAGATAGGAGCGACGGGGCTTTGGGGTCAATTGACACGAGTGGTTTGTGGAGTATGGAGGAGTATGGAGGAGGAGGAGGAGTAGAGGAGCGAAGATGAGGAAGCAGAGAGTTGTCTGTCCTCTTTTTAAAAAAGAAAAGGCAGGGCGGGATCTGCATTGGGTTGGGGAACAGCAGTGGAGAGCCAGCTCGCCAGCTCGTGGAGCTAAGCTCAAACGAGCAGCGAGACGTAGGTACGTGCGCGGGAAGTCGCTCTTCTCTGCCTTACGTTGAACGGCCGCTATGTTCCAGATCTTCACTTGTACGAGGGACCGCCGTCTCAGTCAAGCAGTAAGGCGAGGAATTCCCTCATACGAGTCCCACCTTCACCACCTTGTTCTCCCGTCGATACCAGCCAGCCGCGAGTCTCACGAGCCCACTGGTGGCAGACGTGCAACTTCTCGCAGATCTCCTGTCGGAACAAGTACCAAGTACCATGTATCGAAGTACCAACGCCGTCTGGCAGATACATGGTGATACATGTCTCCAACATGGAATTGCCAATTGCCGTACACTGATTCATACTCGCCACTCCACGAAGATTCACCGAGGCGTGAGCTGTACGATCCGAGTACGCGCACTCAAGAAACACTTGTCACTAGCTCCCCAACATCGAAAAAACACAGCTGTGACAGGATAGATTGCCCTCGTTGCCATCTGAGCAAAGGTAATTTCGTGTCGAACCGGACTCTATTTCGGTGATCACACACTACTGCCGGCCAAGTGCGGCAAACCGACCACGCCCACGAACCCACGATATCCTCATGCGGAGCTAGCCAACGCCACGCCCGCAGCCAACGTCCCTGTCAATATGCACGTGGAGCTTCACGAAAAGCTGAGAACATTCGTGGACCCTGGCGGAGGCAAACAAGCTAAGCTGAATCGTTTCGACTTCAAGAGGGAAGAAAGCCTGCCCACAGCTGTTCGGCCACGCCTTGTACACTTTGACGGGAACGCCCATCGACAGTGCTGAGATGTCTTTGCACTCAGTGGGATTCCGCGTCCTCATCAAGAGCCTGACCGCCTCCATGCAGTATTGCATCAGTGTTCCTGGGCGGGCCGCATACCCCTTCGCGCTTGACTAATTCTGACAACCGTCCAAAACGCCCGTCAATTGGCCATATAGGGCTTCACAAGACGGAGCTGCATGCCTTTGCCAGCGTTGGCTTCGACAATCATCTTGCGTCCGAATGGATCATCCGGATCTGAACTTCTGAGTATCTCAATAGCCGGTGCGTCTGCGAATGGTACAGCAAGTGGCTTTTCGAGACGGATCCTTACATTACTGCCTGGCGTCTCTGGTAGAACGAATTGTCTCATAAGCTGTTCCGCAACCTCGGTGGCCAGGGACTCAAGTGTCTCAAAGCTGGATTCTTCAATGGTCTAGGGCTTCTCGTTAGTGGTACATAGGCTACGTGGAGCGGTAGCAAACTGACCTTTACGAGAATGCGCTCAAGCGTTAAGAACCTGTCCTCCTTTTCTTTGTATCTTAGATTGTCAACCCACACATTGGCAATGACTGGCTGCTTCATCGTTCTCTCGTTTGAGTTGACCCCAACAAGAGTGGGAATCCGGACATTCTTGAGATATAACATTGTAGCATGCTTGCCACTCTTGCGGGCTATAGACGAACGTAGCCCGGCTCCTTCTCCCAACATGCTGCCCTTGGGATACAGAATATCGACCTCACAGGCTCCAATGATGCCTCCGGATACATCTGTGCTAAAGGCAGCAGACTCGACAGCAGTCGCGAGTGCATAGATGCCTTCTAAGCCACCTGCTCGTTTCTTGATCTCGCTAAGAATGTTCTTGCTGAGCTTCCCGTAATGCACGGTGCTCTGATCTACCACGTCTCTTTCGGCAGCAGATTCAAATGAGCGGTTCAATGAGAGACAGACAGAAACCAACGCTGGCTGGGGCTTGCCGAACCGTCCCCAGACGTCTGGGCCTGCATCTGTAGTGACTTGGAGGTTGTGGACGGAGACTTTGTCAGAGTATAACTGCACTTCACGTTCCCATTCCCGCTGATCCACGAGATGAGTCGCAGAGATTATGCGGAAACTCGACATTGTCGGTCATGAACAATGTGGTGTTCTCGCAATGTTAATGGAGCTTGGGAAGAAACATCTCGGGAAGGGGTTTCGCCGACACCCCGTGCCAAGAACCTTGTAGCTCGCGGAAAGCTCTAGAATCCAAGACCACGAGATCTTATTGTAGAGAGCGCGTCCATCACACCATATAACATACCACGAGTCTTTGACGTTACTCACACAAAACCAAAGCCTCGAAAGAACCATGGCGGACGCTCTAAAAGCTGAAGGCAACAAGCTCTTTGCCGAAAAAGACTTCCAAGGTGCAGTGTAGGTTGAATCCGCTCCGGTCGTTTACTGTTACTGACCCCAGCCCAGTGAGAAATTCACCCAAGCCATAGAGGCCGAGCCAACGAACCATGTACTATACTCCAACCGATCGGGAGCTCATGCGTCTCTGAAGGACTTCGACAAAGCACTGGAGGATGCCAATAAAGTGACCGAGATCAAGCCCGATTGGGCAAAAGGCTGGGGACGTAAGGGAGCGGCTTTACATGGAACAGGCGACCTTAGTAAGTGGTGCTTCATTCTTCTTCTTATACTAGTCTCAGCTGACCACGCTTTCGTAGTTGGTGCACTCGACGCTTACGAAGAAGCCGTCAAACTCGACCCGGCGAATGCGCAGGCGAAGTCGGGACTAGCCTCTGTCCAACGAGCTATTGATGCTGAAGCCAAGGAAGATGGATTCAGCGGCGGTGACGCAAGCGGTGGACTAGGAGGCATGTTCAACGATCCTCAGTTGTACCAAAAGCTTGCCAGCAACCCCAAGACCAGTGGACTGCTCGGCGATGCTGAGTTCATGGCAAAGCTCCAGCGGCTGAAATCGAACCCGAACAACATCGGAATGGAGATGCGGGATCCGCGCTTCCTACAAGTGATGAGCGTACTGCTCGGTATCGATATGTCTTTCGGTCAACCAGGCGAAGGCGCAGGCGCATCAGCTGGCGGAGACGAAATGGAAATCGAGTCGGATGTTCACCAGGAGAACGGAAAGCCAATGTCGGTCTCACAGGAGCAGTCGAAGGCGCCAGAGCCGGAACCTGAGCCGGAGCCATCACCAGAAGATGAGGAAGCTGCTGCGGCGAAGAAGGCTAAAGAAGAGGCTGATCAGGAGAAGAAGCTAGGTACGGAGGCATACAAGAAGCGGCAGTTTGACTCAGCCATCGAACACTACAGTAAAGCATGGGAATTGCACAAGGATATCACGTACCTCAACAATCTAGGCGCTGCAAGATTCGAAAAGGGAGATTACCAGGGCGCTATAGAAGCCTGCACGCAGGCGGTCGAGTATGGCAGAGAGGTCATGGCAGACTTCAAGCTCGTCGCAAAAGCCTTCGGCCGGATCGGTTCGGCATACGAGAAGATGGGTGATCTAGCCAACGCCATTGTCAACTACCAGAAATCTCTGACCGAGCACCGTACGCCCGATATTCTGGCAAAGCTCCGTGCGGCGGAGAAGAACAAGATCATCTCCGAGAGGAACGCGTACATCAACCCAGAAGAAGCAGAGAAGGCTCGCGAACTTGGCAATCAGAAGTTCAAGGATGCCGACTGGCCAGCAGCTGTCGAGGCATACAGTGAGATGATCAAGCGTGCGCCGGATGACCCACGTGGATACTCGAACCGCGCCGCCTGCTTCATCAAGCTTCTTTCATTCCCCTCAGCAGTGTCCGATTGCGACGAGGCGATCAAGAGGGACCCCAAGTTCATCCGCGCATACCTACGGAAAGCACAAGCGTACTTCGCCATGCGTGAGTACAGCAAGTGCATGGACGTGTGCACGGAGGCCATGGAGCACGACGAGGGCGGCAAGAACATGAGAGAGATCGAGCAGCAACAGCAGAAAGCGCTGCAGGCCCAATTTGCCGCCCAGGAGGGCGAGACCGAGCAGCAGACAATGGACAGGATACAGAAGGACCCCGAGATTCTGGGCATCCTGCAGGACCCCGAGATTCTGGGCATCCTGCAGGACCCAGTCATGCAGAGTATTCTGCAGCAAGCCAAGGGTGACCCAGCGGCGCTGCAGGACCACATGAAGAACCCCGGCATACGCAGCAAGATACAGAAGCTCGTGGCTGCTGGAGTGATACGCATGGGTTCGAGATAAGGGGAGGAAGTACGAAAAGCGACACTGGAAAGTGTATAGTATTTTGCGACTTGCATAGCGATTTAGCGTTTCTTGCTGAATGAATCTACGTCCCACTCTTATGCTCCAGTCTTTAGTGATGAACGTGTTGACAGCTTCACCCATGAGACTCGACGAGTGTGTCTCCCGGCGTTGGCCATGGAGCCAAGCCATCCCTCTATACTAGCTGGTGTTTTGAGATACGGCGTCAATGATGCTGGCTGTCTTCAGCCAACACGAGAAAGCTGTCGGACTTAAGACAACCTCAAGCGTTGGACTCGAACAAGAACTCATCCAATTCGCGAAGACGTTGTTCAACGACTTCTCTGCCACCAGTGCCAACCAAGACTCACCTCGGCGAGAGTTGCCCCTTCGGTGATTTGTCCTTCGGCAGATTTTCTAGACCCTGCGTTTGCCCAAGCTCAGGCGCGACAACCCTCCTTCGGGCGTCTTCACCCCGCGACAACAACAGCCTTCCCCAAGTTCTTCCCCATACCTTTGCAGGTGCACAGACGTGAGGTCGGCGTTTGAATGGGCAAGTTTATATAGCATCGGGGTTTGCTCTTTTCTCCTGCCTGTCTCTTGCTACTTCTCTCTGACTCTCAGTCTCTCTCTCACTCTCTATCTCTCAAGACGTTGATCTCTCCGTTGTGTACATAGCCAATTGCTGCACAATCTACATATTCAGAACCTCAACCCAAGCAGTACAACTGCCCCTCAGACTTCCATACTTCCCATTCACAATGTCCAAACCAATCGTCCTTCACCTCGGCGACGACATCAAGTGGAACCATGAGCTCTACGCGACACTGCAGTCGAAATTCACCATCGTGCGCAGCCACTCCATATCCCGCTCGGAGTTCATCGCGGCGCTGAAGAGCAGGAGGTTCGGCGACTTCGTCGCCATGTACCGGCCCTTCTGGAACACAGGCGGCGAGATGGGGAACTGGGACGACGAGCTCATGTAGGCAAATGGGCTGCTTGGTGCTCTGTAGCTGCGGCTGCCTGGGGCTGACGGCCTTTATATTGTAGATCGCTGCTACCGAAGTCGTGCAAGATATACGCCAGTGCGGGCGCAGGCTTCGACTGGGTCGACACGCGACGACTGGCACAAAGCGGTACTGCATTCTCCCTCACAATAATCAACGAAGCCCCATACCCTTTCCCCACTGACACACCTGCGACCCCAGGCATCGTCTACTGCAACGCCGCCGCCGCGTGCACCGAGTCCGTCGCCGACGCCGCCATCTGGCTCATCCTGTCCACCTTCCGCGCCTTCTCCTGGTCCAGCACCGCTGCCCGTTCCCTCTCCGTCCCGCGCTTCCAGGACGCAAACCGAAACATCGCCGCCGTCACGCACAATCCCAACGGCTACGCGCTGGGCATCGTCGGGCTAGGCAAGATCGGCTACCGCATCGCGCAGAAGGCGAGCGTCGCATTCGGTATGAAGATTCTGTACAACGACATCCGCCGCATGCCCACGGATATCGAGGAGAGCATCAGCGCGACCTTCCACGAGAAGCTCGACGACCTGCTCGCTGCCGCCGACTGCACGCTCGTCGCGACGCCGTTTGGCGGCGACAAAGTGCTGCAAGCCTCCAACATCGCGAGGATGAAGAAGGGCTCCCGACTGGTCAATATTGCGCGCGGCAAGCTGATCGACGAGGACGCGCTCGTCGCCGCGCTCGAGAGCGGGCAGCTCGTCTCGGCCGGGCTGGACGTGCACTACGACGAGCCGCGCGTGAACGCGAAGCTGGCGGCAATGCCGAACGTCGAGCTGCTGGCGCATACGGCGGGCGCGTCCGTCGAGAGCCATATCGGCTTCGAGCGACTGGGCATGGAGAACATTTTGGGGTTCTTTGAGACTGGGAAGGCGGTTACGCCAGTGAATGCGCAATGGATTAAGGAATCGAAGCTGTAAGGCTCTGGAATCGTGGGTGTTCCTCACGGGGTTCCTGCATTCGGCGTTTTCCTATAGGCATCTGTTGACAACGTTTGGCATTATCTTGCGACACGAAGCGGGCCCGCAGCGCAATGCAGCACTTTCCGTATCCCATCCAGTGCATGCCGTGCCGCGCCCCCTCCATCAGCATCCACCCGCTGCCTCGCATCCAACTCCCGCGGGCCTCCGTCTCTCCCATCGACCCGACTCCCTCGGCTGCCTGGCCATCGAGCCGAGCACAAAGGGCGGAAACTCGGCCCGCCCCGGCATGCCGTTGCTCTCGAAGAGGTCGAAGCTCAACTCCTGCTCGTACACGGGCTTGCCGCGCGGAGTGGCGTCCACACACGCCTCTATGCCCGAGGCATCGGTGCGGTCGCATCCCCAGCTGAGCAGCGAAAGGCTTCGTCCCACCACGGCGAGCCAGCCAGGTCGCTGCGGGGAAGCAGCGTGTTGTAGAAGTCGCCGCAGAACGCGCCGAACCAGATGCGCGTGAGGGAGGGGATGTCGGCGGCGGTTGTGGGGCGGAGGGTCGGAGCGGGGGAGGTGGAACCCACGGTGGAGGGGCTTGGAGGAAGACTATAGGGGATTCGCAAGGGGCCGAGTTGAGAGCTGAGGAGGTATGAGGTAGACCCGAAGGAGACTCATTCAAGAACTAGGACAGGGCTGGGTACATAAGTCTACCTTACCTACTGCTCATGCCAGAAAGGAACATTTGGGTCTGCTTACTCGGACCCCGCTCGCAGTGACCAACCTCAATGCACGATGAGGAATTGAAGAAACACAATACGTGGTGAGCAGACATTAGCAGCAGTACTACCACGGACTGGGGAATGCATCAGACGGCTCGGAACACCAGACTAACGCTCTCGATTCCAATTCATGCGCATTGTCAGCATGTGCATGCTCAGCGGTCGTTGTGCAGCCATGATGGCAGGGCCATGACCAGCACGCCAGACTGCATTGCACCCAAAGCGACTCTGATCAACCCATACTGTCGCCGATGAAAGTGTAGAGACATGCGTGATACAACGAGGGCAATATAGTCGTAGCACCCGGATCCTCTGATGCTGAGAGAACGAAGATGAAGACGGAGACGATGGGGACGTGAACCTGCAAGAGTGAGGCTCCATCGACCTGCGCCGGACGCTGCGACCCTGTTTCTCCACCGTCAAGGTTCCTCTTGCTGGTGTAGCTGAGGAGCGAAGTCGCCAATGGTGGGGAGAGACAAGCTTTTCGAAGCGGAGAGCCTGGTGAATCCCTGCGCGTCATCTTCGGGCTGAGCTCGAATGCGCGCTAAATTTCCAAGGTTCTGTGTTTACTCGCCCAGCCCAAAGACAACCCAGTCCCCCATCTCCGCCAACCTGACCTACATCTTCTCTCCCCAGGCCCTCCCTTCTTCCTACTCCTCTCCTTCTTCCTGCTCCTATCCCTCTTCCTCTCATACAGCTCTTGGTACGCTTCATTGTTCGGTCGCATTCTGAAGGCAAATCGCGTGTCTAGCCAAGTGTAGGCGCTCGGCTGCCACCCGACAGTCGCTACTCCTCATTCCCTCCCCAGTCTCCATGCACTCGACATCCACACGGTTGTGCCTGCTCCTGGCAGGCCTTGTGTCTGCGTCACCAGCTGCTCTACCCGCGGCAAACCCAGTAGCCCCCTTCGACCCTCTGGTTACGCCTTCCGTTGTTGAGCAATTCCCCACACGGACATACAAAGAACGACGAGACATTCTCAGTGCCCTCGGGTCAGACGTCAACTCCATCTTGGGGAGTCTGGGCTCTGACATCCCTTCCTACGTCGCATCGGGGGTGCCGAACTTCTTCCAAGGCTTCCCCACCGGACCTGCTGTACAAAGCTCGCTAGGCCTCGACAAAAGCCAAGTAGCTGCTCTCCCAACTCAAGTCCTCAACATCCCGCCTTATGCCAACTGTACCGATCAGGGCTGGAACGTGCGCTTTCACGGCAACGTGTACAAGCAGCCAAACACCACGACTCAGAAGCTCAATGACCTAGCCAACGTTTTCCTCATTGGAACGTCCATCGACCAGCTACCACCATCGCAAGCCGATCAAGCTCGAAACCTTACTGCGTCCATCTTCGTGATTCAGCAGGGCGATACCAATGTTTCGACCATACACTTGGAACCAGCGCCGATGGCTGGTGCTTCCGGCGAAAGTGGTGGAGGCGGAGCTGTCACACCCAGTGGTGGAGCGCAGGACATCACCTTGCCGTATCCAACCACGCCAGAAGGAGACTTTGACGTCTTCGTGCCGATCAAGAACGTCTCGGGTGGCGGCCTGATGCCGGCAATGGCACAAACCAGATCCAACGCATGAACGTCTATGTAGAGGGTGCATCCATCGGAAACGCTACAGCCTACCTCGTTCCCCCAACCGGGTTCACCATCGTTTCCGACATTGACGACATCCTCCGCATCACAAAGATCTACGAGCCAAAGGAAGGCCTCCTGAATTCCTTTGCCCGTCCCTTCGTTCCGTGGATGAACATGCCCGACTTCTACGCAAACTGGTCTCGCAGCATCCCCGACTTCCACTTCCACTACCTGACCACGACGCCGGAACAAGCCACTCGCAACTACATGGACTTCATCTACAAGACCTATCCAGGTGGATCGTTCGACACTCGCCCTCTCAACTTCAGCAATGTGGCCGCTACCCTGTCGATCCGCAAGTTCCTGTTGAACAAGGTCTTCGAGACATTCCCTCAGCGCAAGTTCATCCTTATAGCCGACACTTCGAACAGCGACGTCATGCGTGACTATCCTCAAATGGCCACGGATTTCCCCAACCAGGTCCAATGCATCTTCCTCCGCAACACCTCTTCCACCGACTCCGGTGACAAGTTCCCCTACGACACGAGCGGATTCAAGAACCTGAACCAGCAGATGTACATGGTAAGTCCGACGTCTCTCTTGGCGGAAGCTTAGTCAAACGGTCTGCTAACGCCCGCTTCCAGTTCTTCAATGTTCCAGAAGATCTCACGGGCCTCGACATTGTCAACGGGCAATGCTACAACCAGAGCATCAAGCAGAACCTGACCTTCGGATACCAGGGCCTGCCATTTGGGCTGGGCTCCAGCAGCAGCAGCTCTTCGGGCAACAGCAGCAGCAGTGGTGGAAAGACTAGCGACGCTGGGAAGAATTTGTTCTCCGGTGCCCTGGCGTTGGGTGCGGCTGTCGGTGCTGCGTTATGGCAGCTGTCGTAGTGTCCCTGCACCATCTGATGTCCTTCGTGTATGATATTGCTCTTCGTTTGTGCAGCATCTCTGGTTCTGGCAGGCGTTCATCCGTAGCATGAGAGAGACCGGAATGCAACTGATCACAGAACTTGGAACAACAAAACCATCTCCTCCGACGACTGTGTCGCTTCACTCGGGTAGATACGCTTTTCAACGGTCGCGCACAGTGAGATGGGGGTTACATCGTGGTTTCCTCCACGCGGAACGGCACCACAGGGTCCGTCTTGGCTGCTCGTCTGCACGCGGGGAGTGGGTGCTTGACTCGAATTCGACAGTCGGAGCTCGCCGATGGGAGGTATGAAATGTGCCCTCGAACACCTCGGCCGGCTCTTGCGCCAGAAGAGGGTTGCTCCCGAGAGGAACTGTACGGCAAGCCGGTCGACGGTAAGCGCTACTGGCGCACGATCAACGGAGACGCTTCTTCGATCAGGAAGTCGGAGCCTCTCAGGCCAGTAATACGGCTCAGTTCGTTGGGAAATACGCATGTACCCGAGGACCTGGATACCTACCGAGAAGCTCCACAGCGTCGCTCCCCGAGCTCTGGGATGGCGAGCGTGTAGGTTCACACGCGAGTACGAGCATCGGTCTGATGTGCAGTCGGATGACAAGCCGAAGAATCGAAGCTTTTTGCCCTCCTTTCAGAGAGAAGCCATTATCTGGAACGAGCTGGTGCTTTTGACTTGTCCATCGCCAAGAGGAGAAGGTAACTGTCCATCGCCAAGAGGAGAAGGTAACACCCTTGCATGTTGACCGCATAACGCAGGCAACGTAGTGCTGAGATCAACCCCCAGATGAGAACACCGGCGGAATTCACCACGCTAGTAGCGAATTCCGCCGGTGTTCTCATCTGGGGGTTGATCTCAGCACTACGTTACCTGCGTTACAGTTCGGTGCTTTCACGCCAGCGCTTCCCCTCCGTTCCGTGGCTAATTTTAATCTTCACGACAGCGGCGAGCGGCTGCAACCATGGCCAGGATGCGCACATCTTATCTCTAGCATTTGATCAAGGGTCAAGCTCGAAAGCTCGACCGTGTGTGCCGCCCCGTAATGGTGCGGACACCGTCGATCACCATGCCCCTCCCAGGTAGTACTGGGCGATATAAGGGCCTTTGGGACTCCCTGGTGGTCGCGCCTGTCAATCGCATCTTCTTTGCTCCTTCTTCGTCGCATTCATACGTCCCTGTAGCGGAAGAAGAATTGGACAGAGGAAGCTACATCATGGCCGAACACGAGAGCGCGGTTGCTCAGTATGAACCCCAAGAGCACGCCGTCGTCCAGATCGGGTCTTGCGTGCTGATAGTGCCTGTCAACAGATTCCACGCGACTGAGGTGGAGCCTCGAAAGGGATCCGTGCAAGATATGGCAGGCGGCACGAAAGTGGGCGTCGTGGCCACGAAGCCTGCGTATGCGGTCAACGATTCGAGTAGTGTGAACTCGCTGGATGGAGAGGAGCCAACAGAGGAAGAGAAGCACACGCTACGGAAGGTGACTGCCTCTGCTTCGTGTAGGTCCGTCAAACGTACTGAGTCTCTCAGGTCTCCGACAAACTCCCCTGGAGTGCTTTCTTGGTCGCTATAGTAGAGGTGCGCCTATACTGGTCCATCTCTCTTCGTACACAGATTCTGACATGGCTTTCGTAGCTCTGCGAGCGCTTCGCGTACTATGGACTTTCCGGACCTTTTCAAAACTACATCTCCAACTCATACAACGACCCGAATGGCCTACCTGGCGCAATCGGTGAGCTAAGAATGCCTCGGGCAATTGCTTGATCCTCTCTTAACATCT
>NAJN01000954.1:0-15168 GCA_005059845.1 Cryomyces minteri | reverse complement strand
TTCGACGGCCGCGCGGTCGGTGCCGACGGCGCGTAGATCCAGTACGCGAGGTTCGCGCCGGCGAAGATCCAGTAGTGCGCGCTGTTCTTGACGATGTTGCGCGCGGGCATGGTGGCGAGGGAGAAGCGGTGCACGAAGAGCGTTTCGAGCTCGCGCTTGACGAAGTGCAGGGAGATGAGGATCAGGGACAGCGTCTGGAGATAGGAGGGCGAGGCCGGCGCGTTGTTGTAGAGGTACGGACGTAGGAGGTAGAGGAGCGGGTGGATGAGGAGGGGCCCGAGGTATTCGACGACGAAGACGGTGCGCCATGCGATCTGGGGGCCTATTTCTGGAGTCAGTACGTGCGCGAGAGAAGGAGGGTCCGGGGGTGGTGCGAGGCAGATAGGACGCACCCAGGTCCTTCACGTAGACGGTGCTCTGGTCCCGCAGACCAGTCCGGTCGATGGTGACATCCTTGGAGTTGGGCAGACCAGAGCCATCGCTGCCCTTGGTGATTCGTAAGCGGTGAACGGAGCAGCCCGATTGCGCGGCCAGGCGCTGGTAGAGGTCGGCGGTGCTGCTGAGGAGCGTGAGGCTGGCGGCCTCTGGTAGATTCCTGATCGGTTTGCCTGGTTGTGACGACGGCCTGATTAGAGAGGTGCTCCGAGTGTCTCACGGGCATGTGAAAGCTCACCTCGCGGTCTGACGAGGAGGGTGACGGGCTTCGAAGCCATTGCTGTCGTCGTCGCTCCCGCAGCTGAAGGTTGTTGTCGGTGGTATCAGGGATCAGGCACTGGGTCTCGCGCACAAGCTCAAGAGAGCGGTGCGTGTCAAACACGTGACAAGACGGTTGTTCCGCTGCTGCCTCCAAATCGCCGGTTGCTTGAGTGCAGGAAAGGCTCATGGCTGACGGCTGGGTAGACTAGGGCAGGTGTCCACCCCGCTCCGAGGCGCCTTCAACCGATGCACCGTCTCCTCCTCGTGGGACCTGATCCGCGACACCAAGCCGGAGAGCAGCTGCAACGTGAACCGTTGGCTGTCTCCACGGTGGCCTGACGCTGCCTTCTCCTCGAGAGCCTGGACGGGGATGCGATGGAGTGGAACGCATCGTCCAAGCCCGCATGTGAAGATGCCTTCCTCAGCCTTGTCGCTCCTCGAGTCGAATAACGTCTCCCCGTTCTGCATTCTTCCCGTATCCCTAGAGCGCCACGAACCGTGCCGCTGCTGATCTCGAGCTTTGGATGCGGCGAGGGCGCCTTTGTGGATGGGAGCCTGCGTCTCCATTGGCTTCTCTGTGCCGTCTGCATGCTACATCACCGCCCAAAGGCAGAGCGCGGCTGGCGAGCCATGAGCCCGGCTCAGCCGCAGCTGCCCTCTACACGCTTATACACGACCTGACGACCGACCGACCGACCTGTCGGCGCGACTCGTCACTATATCTGGCCCATCTGGCCCAGCAACTCGACCCACACTTCGTTCTTCCTTCACACTCGCGCACCTCTGACAATCTGAACGCTTTCCAGATTCTGCGCCAGCTTACCTCCTCGTCTTGTACGACCACTAGGTCTTCGCATTCGCCAAACCCGGAGATCATCTTCCCCTACACCTCCGTAACAAGCATCGAAAGATCAGTCCACTCTGAGAAGTCTGGCGGTCTCCTTCGCAGGGTAATACCATGCACACTGCTCCAACGGCGGCTATCATCTGAATTATGCACCTTGCATTGTCAAAGTCGAAGCATTTTCCACGCTGATTTCCTTTCTATCTGATTTATTACGCAGACAGCTTCGCTTCATACGCTGTTGTGCTCCACGTGTTAAATTGACACCCCTGGACTTGGGCGTTCCCTGGCCTGCAACAAACTTGCTGTCTCTCGCATCCTCGGGTCGATGGCGTCTGTCCTGTACGGCTTTTGTATCCAAGGGCCAAGCATAGCATAGTGCTACAGTGTTACAGTGTTCCCATTGCGTTAGCGCGGATCCCAGTTCCAAGCTCACGAGTCCATTATTGCTGCACTGTCGTACTTGCGTGGCTGACAGAGATTGCACAGCTGCTCGGTGAAGAAGGCGATCCATCTCAGAACAATCTAGCCATGGCGGAGCCTACCGATCAGTCTGAACCCATGGGCAGGATCGGTGCCAAAAAACAGGAGATACAGGCTGCTTTCACGAAATTGCATTCTTTGTACAGTCAGATGATGAAACCAATGCCAACAGATACTGGCGATGGCACTTACCTTACAGACGAGGCACCCCAGGGTGTCATCGCGGACCTCGACGGCATTGTCAGAGATGCCGACGTAATGGGCATCCAAGATTACGGGACTTTGGTCAAAATGGCCAAAGACGAATTCACTGGAGCTGCTATGGATGACAAAGAATACCTGATGGAAGGGCTGATACGAGTGGCTGCCAAACTGCCAATGGGAGACAAGGTTGACACCAGGATCACTGATACGTTCATCACTCGACTATGGGACGACCTACAGCACCCGCCTCAATCAATGCTCGGAGAGAAATACCAATACCGGCAAGCTGATGGATCGTACAACAGCCTCATACACCCTATGCTAGGTGCTGCCCATACTCCGTACGCAAGGACTGCAAAGCCGGCTTTGATTCGGCCTCCGCCCCCAGATCCAGCTGTTCTGTTCGATAGTCTGATGGCACGGGAGAAACCAGAGCCACATCCGAACAGAATCTCGAGCATGTTGTTTTATCTTGCATCAATCATCATCCACGACCTTTTCCGGACCGACCATGACGATTTCGCCATGTCGAACACCTCGTCTTATCTTGACCTCTCACCGTTATACGGGAGTGATGAAAAGGAGCAGAAGACGATGAGAACCTTCAGCGATGGAAAAATCAAACCTGACTGCTTCTCGGAAACACGTCTCCTCAATTTCCCTCCAGGAGTTGGTTGCCTATTGATCATGTTCAACCGATTCCACAACTACATGGTCGAGCAGTTGGCTTTGATCAACGAGAACGGTCAGTTCACAAAGCCAGTGAAGGGTGCCCCTCCTCACCCACACGTGGAAACCCTTGAACAGTATGATGAGGACCTTTTCCAGACTGGGCGACTCATAACGTGTGGATTGTACGTCAACATCATCCTGATCGACTACGTTCGGACCATCCTCAACCTCAATAAAACGGACGACAACTGGCAGCTGAACCCACGAGCCGTTATCCCAAATGGGCCACCATTGGGTGTAGGCAATCAAGTCAGTGCAGAGTTCAACTTGGTCTATCGATGGCATTCAGCGGTTTCGGATCGCGATGACAAATGGACGCAGGAGGCAGTGAAAAGAATGTTTCTCCCAGAACACATCGACCCAGACACACTTCCGATGTCCGACTTGTTGAAAAAGCTTGATGAGGTGCAAAAGAAGCAAGAGGGCCAGGACCCGCTGGAGCGCAACTTCGCGGATTTAAAGCGTAACGACCGCGACAGAAAATTCAACGACGACGACTTGGTCAAGATATTGACTGATGGCATCAGAGATCCAGCCAACGCGTTTGGCGCTCGGAAAGTACCCACAGTGATGAGATCAATCGAGATCCTTGGTATCAGACAAGCGCGCGCTTGGAACGTTGCGTCGCTGAATGAGTTCCGGCAACGTTTTGGATTGAAGCCCCACCGGAAGTTCACGGACACCAACAGTGACAAAACAGTGGCGGAGCAATTGATGCGTCTCTATGACCATCCGGACAACGTGGAGCTTTACCCTGGCCTTGTTGTTGAGGAAGCCAAGAAGCCCAGTATCCCCGGTGCTGGAATTACCCCTGGGTTCACTATATCTCGTGCTGTGCTCTCAGACGCAAACACATTGGTGCGAGGAGACCGCTTCTACACTATCGATTTCCATCCCAAGAAACTGACCAACTTTGGCTACAAAGAGGTCGATTTTGATCTGGCGATCGACAATGGTTGCGTTTTCTACAAGCTCTTCCTTCGTGCTTTCCCAAACCATTTCCAGCAGAACTCTGTCTACGCTCATTATCCCCTGACCGTTCCTGACGAGATGGAAAAGGTACTCCGTACGCTCAAGAAAGTCGACAAGTACAACTTCGACCTACCCGGAAGGATGGGAGAGCCCAAGATGATCTTCACGTACGCCGCTGCTGAGCAGGTCTTCCTTGATCAAGCCACTTTCAAAGTAACGTGGGGCAAGGCCATGGAATATTTGATGGGACCATCCGGGAAGAACTTCATGCTTGCTGGTGACGACCCACCCAACGAGGAGTCCCGAGATCTGATGACGACGGGCCTGTATCCCGGCGGGCGCGAGTCCACAAAGTGGAAGGACGAGGTCAAGAAATACTACGAGGAGATAACCATCGAGCTGCTCAAAGATCACTCCTACACGCTCGGGGGTCCGAACAAGACCACCATCAACCAGGTGGATATTGTTCGGGATGTAGGGAACATGGCGCATGTTCACTTCAGCGCCGAGCTCTTCTCGCTACCGCTCAAGACTAAAAAGCACCCTCACGGACTCTTCACGGAGAAGGAGCTGTACTTGGTCATGGCCGCAGTCTTCATCTGCATCTTTTTCGATGTCGACCCCGAGCACTCGTTTCCATTACGGCAAACGGCTCATGAAGTGACGCAAATACTCGGAAAGGTTATGGAGGCTGAAGTGTCCAAGATCAAGGCTGAAGGAGTGTTCACGGCCTTGATGCAGTTCATCCGACCCGGAGGTGGGACGCTCGCCGACTACGGCGCCCATATGATCAAGCACTTGAGTAGATCGGGTATGGATACCAGAGAGCTCGTTTGGGGCAACCTCATTGGTACTGCGGGAGGCATGGTAGCCAATCAGGGCCAACTGCTAGCTCAGGTGCTCGACTACTACTTCAACGAGGGTGCTGAGCACCTCAACGATATGTCCGAGACAGCGAGAAAGAACACGCCGGAGGCCGACGACAGGATGATGCACTACTTCCTCGAGGGCTGCCGCCTCAGCGGCGAAACGGGCGTCTTCCGGCGCGTGGACAGAGAAACCAGCATCGAGGACAACGGCACCACCTACAACTTCAAGCCCAACGACACGTTGGTCGTCAACCTCAAAGCGGTCTCGCGCGACTGCCGCAAGTTCCCCGATCCAGACAACGTGCACCTCGACCGTTCGGTCGACGACTACATCACCTTCGGCGCCGGCGCGCACCAGTGCCTCGGCATGGAGATGACGCGCATCGCGCTGACGACGATGCTGAAGACGATCTTCAAGCTCGAGAAGCTCCGGCCGGCGGCGGGCCCGCAGGGCAAGATCCGCAAGGTCTTGAAGGAGTTCTATCCGGGAGACGATCTGCCGGAGAGCTGGCACTTCCACGCGTACCTGACGGAGAATCTGGACGGGTACTTCCCGCTGCCGACTAGTAAGTCTCCCAAACCCCAGCTATCGTCTTCCGAAGAAGGCGGCCCTGCTGCGAATGCCTCGCTGACCAACCCCGTTAGCTATGAAAGTCAACTGGGACGGCGAACTCCCAACGGCGACACCCTGAGCTGTTGCCCCTCTCTTTTCGTCTTGCTGTTGATTCGCCTGCGCTCAAGCGCTCGTGCGGGAGAGTCCATTCGCTTTTCTCGGGACCGCTTGGTCCGCTCAAAAACTACTCGCGCAGCTAGGGTGTGTATCTATCATGAATTGTCACGCATGTCTTGATGACCTTGAACACACCGCCTCAAGATGCCGTGACGTCGTTGCCCTTCCCCCGTCGGCGGTCTTCGCTGCCCGCCCGATTCCCGGTCTGACACGAACCGTGTCCTCGTCTGTCCCGCACGTCCCAGAGCGGCGCCGTCGCAGCGGGTGCAGGACGTCGTCGCGCCCTCGCATCTGCCCACCCCCACGCTCCGCCATCACGTAACGCGCCACGGAAAGCGCGCCTCAAACAACCGCGCCGAATGCTTGCACCCCACCCCCCCGTGCCATCCCGTGACGACGTCCAGAGAAGAGAAAACATGCGTTGCCGGACGGGTGGAGAGGCAGCGTGCACCGCCCTCGTCCGTTAGAGTCCCGTGCCAGTCTGCGGGCTGTACGCACCGTGCGCTCAGCTAGCAGACGTCGGCTTCCGGACAGCCACGACGGGACCGAGGGCGCGGGTCTGCCCGCGTCGCTCGAGGGGAGGGGGGCGCCAGGCGTGCGAAGACGCTTCGCTCTCGACTGTTCGGGGCGGTGCGGCGTCGAGGCTGGAAGCGATGCTCGCTCTGGCGGCTACGACGACTCCCTCGTCTGTCGGTGGGACGACGACGGCGGCGTGGCACTGGTCAAGTATATACGACACCGCCTTGTCATCCGGGGCCGTCGAGCTCTGCCCGCGCACTGACGCGAGTCGCCATCCGTGTGGCAACACTCTCCGCGCCCAACGGCGCCGCGTGTGGAAGATTGCAAGGACCGACGAACGAACCGACGCTACCGTTGGCACAAAGCTGTGGTACTAACCCCTCCAACTCCCTACCTTACCAGCACTCCAGAAGGAACGGCCCCATCACGAAGCCGGGCCCTCCCAGTCCTAGATGGTGAGGAAGAAGCTCTTCTCCCCCTCCGCCGGCCTGACCTCCGCCCGCCTCACGATCCAGTCGGCGCAGCTCAGCCTAATCCGCTCGACCGTCGCGGGGCTCTGCAAGCTCAGCAGGCCGGTCTCGCCGAACTGCGAGCGCGCCGCCTTCAGCGCGTCCCGGATGGCGAAGAAGACGGCGCTGCCCATGAACAGCGGCGGCTCGCCCACGCCGCGCGAGCGCGCGACCGTGCGCAGGTTCGCCCACGCCACGTCCTTGAGCAGACTGACGTTGAACTGCTGCGGGATGTCGCGGAAGCCCGGGATCTTGTAGGCGCCCGGCCCGCGCGTGAAGATGGTGCCGCTGCCGCGCTGCCACAGGCTCTCTTCCGTGGTGAAGAGGCCCTGGCCCTGCACGAAGGCGCCTTCGATCTGGCCGTAGTCGATGGCCGGGTTGATGCTGCGGCCGACATCCATTTTGATGTCGGCGCGCCGGCACGTCCAGTCGCCTGTCAGCGTGTCGATCTCCACCTCCGCGGCCGTGACGCCCTGCGTGAAGTAGAAGAACATCTGCCCGGTGTTGGGGCCCCAGACGTAACCGATGTCGGGCGTCTTGTAGAAGCCGTTGGCGGACAGGTTGACACGGTCGAAGTAGGCGGAGTGGGCTAGTTTGGCCATGGTGATGTCTTCGCCCTTCTGCCGCAGCTTCTCGCGGTAGGGCTCCAGGCGCTCGTTGAGCTGAGCGCAGGCGTTCCAGATGGCGTAGCCGTTCAGGTCGCTGGATGCCGACGCGGCTGTGGATGAGGTGTTGGCGACCGTGTTGGTTGCTGTTTCGGAGATGAAGACACTCTCTAGCGGGACGCCGAGTGCTTCGGCGGCTATCATCGTCATTTTCGCGTGCAGGCCTTGGCCCATCTCCGTGCCGCCGTGAGCGACGAGAACGGAGCCATCGTGATAGATGTGCACGAGCGCGCCAGCTTGGTTGAGGAAGATCGCGGTGAAAGAGATGCCGAACTTGGTGGGGACGATGGCGAGACCGCGCTTGTTCCACTTGTGCGTCTTGTTGAACTCGGTGATCTCAGCACGCCTGCGAGCGTACTCTGATTCCTCTTGAACTTGCTTGTACATGAGCGGAACGTACCAATCCTTGAGTTCTTGGTTAAAATGCGTGATGTCGCCGGGTTCGTACATGTTGATCTGCCTTAGTTCTTCAACCGGTATGTCGAGACGATCTGCGATCTCCGACATGTAGGTCTCGGCGATGAACAGACCTTGAGGACCACCGAATCCTCGAAACGCCGTGTTCGAGACGGTGTTGGTCCTTGCTATGCGACCTCTGACGTGAACATTGGGTATGCGGTAGCAACCATCTATATGCGACAGAGCTCGATCGACGACGGCGCCAGATAAGTCTTGACTCCACCCCCCATTGGCAAAGACATCAGCGTCAAGAGCTTGCAGCTTGCCGTCTTTGTTGACAGCGACCTTCCATCTGGCGAGGAAAGGATGTCTTTGGCCAGATGTGAGGATGTCCTCGTCACGGTTGAGCATGCAACGAACAGGGCGCTTGGTCTTCACTGCTGCCGCCGTACAGATGCCTGCAAGCTGGATACTGCGTGTTTCCTTCCCACCAAAGCCTCCTCCTAGACGTTTGACACGGCAGACGACTTTGTTGGCCGCGACACCTGCGACTTGAGCAACGTATGACTGTCTGCAATATCGTCAGCCTCATACTCTTCAACGAAGGGGAACATCCACTTGCGTCTCGCTCGGGTTCTGAGTGGAACTGAAGACCTCAATCTCCCCGTCCTCCGGCTTTGGCACAACAACACAAGCGTTTGTCTCGAGGTAGAAGTGCTCTTGCCCTCCCATCCTCGCAATGCCCGAGAAGACATGGTCGGCCTTATCCCAGATTGCATCGTCGAAGTGCTCCTCCGCACCCTCACCCTTGTTGATGTACCTGTAGTGCTGGAAGTAACTCTCGTTCTGGATCGCCTCCTCAATCGTGAAGATCGCAGGCAACTCCTCGTACTGAACTTTGACGACTCTCGCAGCAGCTTCTGCTTGCTTCGCCGAGTTTGCGAGTACCATGCCGATAGGCTGGCCTGCAGTGAACACCTCGTCGACAGCAAAGAAAGTCTCGTCGCAACATGGCGCACCCCACCAGTTTGCTTGAGGGTTTGGCAGATCTTTGTGGTTGACGTAGTCCACGACGCCCGGTATATCGAAAGCGGGCGCTGGATCGACGCTCAAGATCTTCGCGTGCGGTTTTGTGGATAACACGAGGCAGCCGTAAAGTTCGTTCTTCTGAGCGGGGATGTCGTCGGTGTACTGCGCCTCCCCCGTGCACTGCTTGAGTGCTGCAACGTGTGGCCGCTCTTTTCCAATGACTTTCTTTTCATACTTTTGGCCGGCAGTGTGATCCTTCTTCCCCTGAGAGATCATGCGCTCAATCTCACCAACAGCCTGTTCGTCGACCTCGGTCTGATCGGCTTTCAAGAGGACGAGAACTTCATGGTAGAATTTGTAGAAGAAGCCGAGAGCGAGGGACTTGCGGTACGTAGCCATGCCGCCGGGCACCCCGAATCTTAGGTCAAAGTCTTGCTCGAGCGCGTTCATCACGCCCTCTAACGTCGCGGGATTCGTCCACTTCTTACCACGAAGAAACTCGACGGCGGTTTTCGCTGCGATAGTAATAGGCGCCATGCCACCATACACAAGGCTGCAGCTGTCGACTGTATAGTCCTCATTCAGCTGGACGCGGAGAGCGGCGTTCGCAATCGCAATGTCGTCGTCTTTCCGTTTGGCCTGCTTGTAAGCTCGTAGATATTCCCCTTTCTCCTGAGCGACTGGTATCTTGATGCTCGCAATGATCGCATCGGGTGGAAGTGCCGTCAGCCTGTACCCCATGAAGAACTCTGACATGGGTATCTCGGTTGTCTTGTCCAGTGACTTCGCAACCAGTATTGCATTGCTCGCAACGAACACAGGGTTCAGATCCGAAATGGGGGATGCGGTGGCTAGGTTGCCCGCGGGCGTTCCGACATTCCTGATCTGCCTTCCAGCAAAGTACCGGATCTGCTTCTTTATGGCTGCAAAGGGCTGACCTCTAGTTTCTCCGTAGTATTCGACAGCCTTGTCAGCGATGTCTTCCAGGTCTGTTAAGACGATGTTTCCACCAATCTCGAGATAATCTTCGTGTAGATCATATTGTCTGAGCTCGGGGATATCACCGACAAAAACAGACGCGGTGTACTGCATGCCCTTAAATTTGACCTCAATTTGTGTTTCTGTGCTGCCGCCGATGATCTTTGCCGAGGGGTATGCGCTCTTGATCTCTAGTAGCTGCTGCAGGGTTACAGGTCTGAACCATCTCTTCCGCTTGTTACCAAAAGCCAATGGTCTGAACTCGTGTTTCCGCAGCGAGGGCGGGAAGATGAGCTCCGTGTCTGGTTTGTACTCGATGAATCCAGGGGGTGTAAACCTCTTTATAGATTGTGAATCGCCATCAATGCCACTCTTGCAGCAGCCGTTCGTGTCGCCATTCTTGACTCCGTTCTGTTCCATACAACACCCACCACCACCATTAGCCTTCGACTTACCACACGACCTCTCGGCACTGAAGCTCTGCGCCGCATCCAGTATGGGCCTATACCCCGTACACCTGCACAGGTTCCCGTCGAAAGCCTCCTCCACATGCAACTCCGAAGGGCTCGGATCATTCCTCAGCAGCGCGTAGAGACTCATCACGATCCCTGGCGTGCAGAACCCGCACTGGCTTCCATTGCTCTTCGCGATGCGCTCCTGCGCCGGATGCGGCCTCGTCACATTGCCGATGCCCTCCACGGTGATGACATGCTTCCCATCCACGCTGACGAGCGGCGCCAAACATGCGTTGACGGAGGCATGGTATATCTTCTTGGTCGTAGGGTTGTATTGCGATACGACGACAGTGCAGGCGCCGCAGCCACCCTCTGCGCAGCCAAGTTTGGTGCCGGTGAGGCCGATGCCGCGCAGGTACTCGAGGAGCGTGACTTCCGGGTCTGCAGAGTCAAGGACGACTTTCGTGCCGTTCAGATAGAAGCGGAGTGTGTCGTCGAAGTCGGTCGTGACGGAGGAGAGCGAGCGCGTGGATTCGGCGGACACAGCAGGCTCGACAAGGCCGGGTGCCATAGTGATGAAGAAGGATGGCCGGTCCGATTGCTGTTCTCAATCACGGTCCCAGGGGTCAAGGTTTGGCAAAGCTTCAAGAGCTTCTCGGTGTAGGTGCACGAGGTAGTGTTCTGAAGGCAACGAGGACGGGCAAGAGGCGGCGACTACGCGAACTGACGGCTTGCTAGATGTCCAGAACAGGCCCACTTTCAGGGAGGGAAGAAGAAGAAGTACGGAAGAAACAGAGTGGCAGCAGGAAGAGACATGCAGGCAGAGAGCGTGACCAAGGACAGTGGAGCTTATCAGCCAGCAAAGGCAACTGTAGCTGGGTCCCATCGCCGAGCGACGAGAGGAGGAAGAGGTGGAGGGGCCCGGCCGACGCTACAGTCGTTTGCGAAATACCCGTTACTATTGCGGAACTTCAATCTCCTTACTTTTTCGCGTACCGGTAATGACAACGTACCTAAATCGTTGATCTAAAGGCAGGTTCGTAACGAGGACAACCTAAGGAGCACTTCTAAGTTTAATTTGAATACGATGCAACAAAATTCAGTAAAATCCAACTGTTTTATGCCGCGGAAAAGACGTTTTTTTGGATAGGGAATGGCGAAATTCCCCGGTCACTTGAAAACAAGAATAGCGGCCGGGAGCAGAGGACGAGGACCAGGACCCTTTAGCAGCATCCTGTAAGGCAATGGATACGTTGTCGTTCAAGCCATTGCCTCGTAATGTAACTTGTTGTTCTTGCTCTCGTTCTCGTCGCCTCGCTGAGGAGAGCACGGCGCTGTCGACTCGAGGACTTCACGGTAGTATCACGATGCTCTCGCTGTGCTTGCCTGGGGAGCGTGCGGTAGGGCATGTCCAGCTCTACAACACCAGTGCAGTCCTCGCAGGCAAACGAGCCCGCCTGGCCGCTGCGTGCACCTTACGGTAGGAGACGCGGCGAGAGCTCCTCATCTGCCTTGCCTCTCCCTTCTCTCTCCTCTCTTGAAGCCTTGTGTTACACGCTTGACGATTGAACGTGAGGTCCAGCGCGTGTTATTGGGACAATCGGACATCCGTGTCCCTTCTGTGCGTCTCCGTCTGCAAACAACTACATCAATCTCGCCCAACTCCTCTGCTCCGTTCGGAAAACTCACGCTCGCATCCACAGTCAGATCTCTCAACCATCTCTGCACATCATCTTCCTGCAAATCCCTTCCTCACGTCAACCAGGAACTACACTCCAAAATGGTAACCCTTCAAGACTTTGTCCACTCCGCGATGGAGGCTGCGGCCTTTGCTCTGGGGGCTGTCAAGTACTCCTTCGACCTCGTCTACCATGCTAGAAGCTCCATCAAGCAGGCAGTCGTGAAGAGCGACACTGCTCACGACAGTGTCAAAGTCGTTCTGACATGGTTCATCGCCATCTACCGCGCTCTCGACTGTCTGCAGAAGCGTCTTGTTCTCGGTGCAACGACACTGTTGGTCAAAACTATCGACAATCCACGCGCTGCGCTTTGGACCTTGTCTACTCTCCTCACACTCCTCTCGATCAAGCTCATCCTCTCCTCCCTCCATCTTCTAGCCGCTCTGTTCGGATTCAGCCCAGCTCGGGATACCGTGTATGGCGGAAAGTCTGACTCGAAGATCTCACGTTCCGATTTCCCCGCAGACTTGCCATTCAACAAGCGTTCGAACGACGACATCCAAGATGGACCCAAGAAGAGGGGCAGGCAAAGCAAGACCAAGAACCGCCCTCCAGGACACATCCGCCAGCTTCGTAAGCGACCTTTCTGGACCCTCAGCAATGCCGACCGCGCCGAGCTCAACAGGTACAAAAGTTGGGAACTCACCACCTCTCAGCCCGCAAGGAAGCCTCCAGGCCAGAGCCAGCGCCAGCGCGCCTTCGACCAACGCGCGGCAGACTCCCTCGCTGACCTGCCGGCCGAAGCCGCCGCTTCTCGCACAGCCTGGAATGCTCTCCCTTCCCAGCTCGCCGCCAATGACGCTGCAGACAAAGAAGACGCGCAGCGTAAGGCAGAGAAGCGAAAGGAGGACGAGGCGAACGGGGTGCACGACTTTCTCAGGGCGATGAACAAGTCGACGATGAAGGAAACTTTCAAGCAGACTGCGACGGACGAAGAGAACCTGGGTGCAAAGCGCAAAGTCGTGGGTGTCCACAAGAGGATCCACAGCGACGCATTCTCCAGCAATGGCACGGACACGAAGACCGGCGACGACCACGACCTCGACCTTGCAACTGAGGTCCAGAACAGCGAGTCAGGTCACGATGCGCAGCACGAAGGAGCAGCCGGCCATGAGACGATGGAACCTGCGACCCAGACGGACCAAGCCAGTCTCGGCACAAAGGCCTTCGTCCAACACGATGGCACCACCGAAGGCGCCACTGGCCCCGCAGGCCCCGCAGCGCCTTCGACTTCCCCCTCGACTCCGCAGCCAGCCCACACAACGGCCTCTCTCCTCGACGCCACCCACCCCTTCCTCTTACCGACCATCCCCACCCTCTCGCCCTCCATCCTCGACCTCAACGCCCTGTCCGACTCCCCCTCCACCTCCCTGCCTCTCGCCAGCGCCGCCGTCACCGACAACGACAACGCGACTCGCCTCGCCCTCGCGCAGAAACACCCGCTCCCCATCCCCGCCGCCGGCGTCGCCGACCACAACCACGACGCGGAGCACGAGACGGTGGGCACTCCGATCGAGCGGATCACGGTCGAGGGCGCCAAGGTGGACCGCGCGTGGGTGGAGTCGGAGTCGGAGTCGGAGTCGGAAGAGGACTCGGAAGGGGAGACGCAGGGCGACGGCGTCTCGCTGCGCTTTCCCCACGCCTAGCTGCTGCGCTTCTTGCCCGATAGTTTGGGATGCGTTGGTCTGGCTTAGCCTGGCCCGGCCTGGTCTGGCTCGGATTGGCTGGGATTGGCTCGGCTTGGCTGGGATTGGCTTGGATTGGCTTGGATTGGCTACGGGGGAATGCAGACGCGAATGCAAGAAATTCAGGTCACGGTGGCCGTACGCGGCCTCGTCGCTGCGGTGCGGTGCGGTGCGGTGATGTGGACGTGCGAGCGTGCGTGTGTGTGTTAGGGAATCGATTCCGCGTGCGTGTGAAGCAGACGGGTAGCGGGTTGGACGGTGTGGGCTGGGTTTCGTAGATTGCACGGGTGGATGGGACGGGTTGGCAGACGGGGTGGGGTGAATAGGTATCGTGTCGTGCTGTATATATATATCAGGACGTTCGCTCCTTTCCCCGTTTCTCTAGCTGCCCGAAACGTCCCCCCCCCTACCCCGGCGAGCCTCGCCGTCCGCGCCCGGGTTAACCCACCCTACTCCTTGTAAAGTCAAGAACTATGCGATGAAGCCTCCCTCGCCTCGCGCCCCCAACAGTGCGGCGCTGCGCCGCGCGTCGATGAACAAGCCCTCGCACTCGACCACGTCCTGCTCCTGGACCTCGCGGCGGCCGCCCACGCGCGCCAGGATGCTGGCGGGGGTCAGCAGCTGCAGCGCGTACCTGAGGCTGACGTCGACGCCCTTTGCGGCGACGCGGTCGAGCGCGGCCTCGGACAGGGCGAGCGACTCGGTGCGGGCGCGCGCGCGCACGATGAGCCCGATCTCGGGCGCCGTGTAGGCGTGCGTGGGGATGATGAGGAGGCGGGCGAGCAGGTCGGGCGGGATGCCGTGGGCCGAGGGCGGCAGCGAGCTGTCTTCGTGCGAGGAGGCCGAGGCCGAGGCGGAGGAGGAGGAGGAGGAGCGGATGGGCACGATGCCGCGGTTGGAGGCGAGGATGACGATGGGCGCGATGCTGGATTCGAGGGCGCGGTTGAGGTAGGTGAAGCATTCGATGTCGAGCATGTGCACCTATGGGGAAACGGGGTTAGATTCGGGATGTGAGAGGTGGACATGCAGCATGAGAGTTGATTGGGGGGAAAGAGCGGATAGTCGAGGAGACGAGACGGCGGAGTGAGAAGATAGACTTGCCTCATCGATGAACAGCACACCCGGCACCAGCTCGGCCACCCCCTGGTCAATATACCGGTTCACCACCTTGTTGATCTCTTGCCTCAGCTTGTCCGTAATCTCCGTCTTTTTCGGCTTCATCAGCTGGCCCATCATGCTCATGACGTCCTGGCCGCCCGTTGGCCGCGCATTCGCCACGTCCAGATCGTGCAGCGTGACGTCCTGCACAACCTCCTTCTTCTTGTGCACATCGCCTTTCGGCACCGGCACGTACTCCTCGGCCTCGAGGTCGAACTCGGTGGCGTAGGCGTCGCTGCGGCCGACGCGCTTGACGGCGCCCGTGTTGGCTTCGATGTAGATGACGTCGCCGAGCCGAACGCGCTCCTTTTGGATGGCTTCGTAGATGGACGGGTCGAGGCGCAGCTTCTTTGTGCCGCGCGTCGCCTTGAGCACGACGAGCAGGTGTGAGATGGTGCGACCGTAGGCGCCGAGCGGGTTTTCGGTTTCTTCGGGCGTCAGTTCTGTTACTTCGCCCTCGTACACCTCTTTCGTTTCTCGGACGCGAAGACCTGGTTGGTGT
>NAJN01000953.1:0-15182 GCA_005059845.1 Cryomyces minteri | reverse complement strand
TGGTCGGTATCTCTGATTGGATCAGACGCTCGAGGTAGGATAGCGGTTGCTGAGGGTGGACGAGCAGAGCTAGCGGCTCCACGTCTTTGCGATCGGAGTTATTGTCGCGTGTTGTGAGGGGAAGGATGAGCTTGAGCATGCGAGATGGAGTTGTGAGAAGTTTGCCTGCGTGGTTGTTCAGCGCATGCGTCGAAGTTGTTCTCGGATGACTCGCACTGCCTCCATATCAAGCTCGTGCGTAGACACTCCTGGTAGATGCAACGTACCTTTTGTCATGGCGCCGGCAGACCGCTGCCGCGCGACAGGCGGCTGGTCGGAACCCTCGCGATGCCACGGCGTGCGTATTTGCTGACTCTTGCTGTGCGCAAGCACTTCATCATAGTGAGCCTTCTCCTCCTCCGTCACGTTGTGATTAAGATTCCCAGCCGGTTGCGTGTGCGAGCTGCCCTCGAGGTGCTCGTCGCGCTTTGTCTCCCGTACGCGCCGCGTAGTGCTGGCAGCGAGGGACCGCCTGTTGGTTGGGGTGAGCTTCGGGGTTCTAGTGGAGGAGGCCTTCAGCTGCGTGCGTAGGCATGGAGAGACGGAGGCCCAGAGCTGAGCGCAAAGTCGGGAGTCCATCGCGGTGATGCTGTCGACTGTAGGGAGGATGCGGGAGCATGTCAATGGACGGACAAGCCACGGTGTCGTTCCTTGTCGTCTCAGATTTCGCGGTGCATTACTGTTTGCCAGCCAAGCTCTAGCTGGCGGCAGTCGCGTCATGTCATTGTTGGCGGCTGAACTCAACCTCGAACTCCGGGAGTTTCACCGCACATGCCGATGACAAACAGCTCCCACAACCTCCATGCCCTCTCCCTTGCGAGATCTCTAGTCATGGACAATAGCGACGGAGTGGAACAAGTGAGGTCTATCTCTTTGGTCGAGTGCGATCAATCTCTGTACATCAGCAGCTCACTAATCCCGACACTCCTCTGAGATTCTGAGCCGGAGTCATCATCTTCTGGCAGCTTGGCCGAAGGACCCTGATATTCCCACTATCGGACGACTTGGACAGCTCAGGGACTGAACGGAGTTTGAAGAGTCTCGGGATCAAGCACACAATAACGTTGCATGTGAGCTCACAGAGCTCATTGTGTCTTTTGTCAAAGTCATATGCTACTTAACATCAACCTCATGTCATATTGTTCGTGAGCGATTTGTAAGCCCTTCAGTCTCGAATAGATCATTTTCAAGCAGCAAGACCATGCAGTGGTGACCTCTCGTGGTTTTCATCACCGCTTCGGGCCCTCTTCAGAGAGGCCGGCCATCAATCGATCCCATGCACATCCCTCATTGGCTTTGGCGACGCTCTTCGTCTTCTTTATTCTTTTGGCGTCATTGGAAGTATCCAACTGCTGAGCGTGTTCCGCATTCTCCTTGCCGATCGACACACCCTTGCTACCCACAGCGGCCCTATGCATAGCCATTGGCAACGGTCCTGTTGTTCGTGACTACATTGTTCTTGCCTCCAAAAACAGTCTCACCATCGACGGCTCCGTACCCTTGATCATTTGCGAAGGCCTTGTTCACCTTGGCGAACCTGATACTGTTCCCGGCTCTAATGACCTTTTCCGTGCTCTTGGCGGCGTTGTATGGGACATTCTCCATGGTCAACTTCGAGACTGATGCTGAGCTGCTGCCGAGAGCGTGTTATTTCGGATCAACGGGTTGGTTCCAGCCATGGCGACAGGGGTGCTCGCTGCAGCCGGCGTGGACCACGGAGATTGGCCACACTCTCTTTCTGGTGAGTCTTCTCCGCTCATGCCCTTGCAATGCGCGATGTGACCGAACCTAGTGGCAACGTGTCTTTTCCCTCTTTTTGCATATTGGTCTATTCGATTGGGGTCCGCAAATCTCTTCGATCAACGCTGCAAACACTTCACCAGTGATGAGTCCTGGCTCCCTTGCGGCCTGTCATAATGTTGTGGATGACTCTTCCCATTTTGGGATCGCTTTCCAGGTGTCGAGAATGTCTCTCTTGAATGTGGACGGACGTCGATGTATGGAGTGGGAAAGGACTCGCCTTGCGCATGATCATGCTGTTGAAAGAGTCACACCAAGGTTCACATCGTTCAGTAAGGCGATGGTACGAAGGTCTGCAAGAGAGTGTCTTCGACGTGCTCAGATATTCGCTGGACCCCAGAGGAAGCTCTGAGACTGCGCTACGAAGCCCTCACCATGCGATACATCTAGCGAAACACGAACGTCCCTATGCCTAATGTTATTGCATACGACAAGACTCTCGACAACGACATCGGCGCACCGTACACGATAAGCTGCCTACCAGGAAGATCGGCCTTTGACGTTTGGGACGACACCCCTGCACCAGCGCTTTTTGAACAGAAACACGAGAGTATGTTGCGTACCTTTGCGGAAGCTACGAGCGAGTTGCACAAGTTGCAGTTTTCGAAGGCAAGCGCGTTGTACTTCAACGACAACGACGACACCAACCACCTAACTATTGAGCTCAGCTATCGCGCAAGAGAGGAAGACTTCGGTCTGATGCGTATCTACGTGACATTCGAGCTGCAGATCTCGTCGCGGCACATGGAATCAGCAGCTGGTAGAAAACTACACGAAAGAAGATGAGGGAAGGATGATTGGAGAAAGAGGATCCAGATCGTGCTCAGCATTCTGAGGGAGTACCTGCCATGTCCGACCGCACCAGAGTCGCCCAACGGCGTCAGCCCAGGTAATATCATACAAGAGACCTTCGCGCCTTATCATCCCGACCTAGACAGCCAGAACATCCTCGTCAACGACGAGGGAAACAACACCGGCATCCTCGATTAGGACGGGGTAGAGACGGCACAGCGCTTCTTGGCCTGGTCGTCCTTCCCGCTCTGGCTGTGGCAAGACTGGCGGGTGGCTTACGTGTGGCCTGATGATGACGGCCTCGCAAAGTCAATTGCCCCCGAAGACTACGATCTCTACCGGGTCGTCTTCGCTCGACCGATGCGCAATGCTCTCGGAGACGAGATCGACGATAAGTATGCTGCAAAGTCTCGTCTGTACCGGGCGATGTTCCATGAGCTGGTCGTTGGTGGGCAGGGGGCGGCTGTAGTCGCGGATGGCGTGTTGGGCCAAATACTGCCGCGAGCCAGCAGTTACAATTACACGCGGCGGGGCTTCGCGCTCACGGCGGGAGGGAAGCGGAGGAGACTTGGACCGAGAGAGGGTTCGGAAGTCGTTTGCTTGTTGATTGAGCTGTGGCCTACGTCACACTGTAAACGTACGAGCTACGCAATTTACATCTCAGAGCATGAGAACAGAGGGCAAGATGGAAGCTCTTGACGTCAGCTCCATTGACTTAGTGACTACAAGCTTGTGTGTGCACAAAGAAGCTCGTGAGGGTGAAACGTGTGAAACAAGGGCTTTGATGCTGTAACCCCACACGCTGTCAGTCGCTTCAGCTCCTTTTTGCGTCGTTGCGACTGCCTTGCTGCGAATCGCCCGATTCCCATGATATCGCATTTGTTCCCGGGATATCCAAGGAAGCTTCCAAGGGGCAACGCTGCAACTAGAAGAAGAGCCCTGCATATAACGATGGGCGAGTGTCTCATCCCAACAATACGACTTCGGCTGGCAGATCCCCAACCATAAGCCCCGTTGCAGTCCGTCGCACTGGAGGATAACATGGCCCTCAGCAGTCTTCGTTTTCGACTCGGACACCTTCCACACCATGGGGTACGACAAGTATTGGTGTTGTCTATGGCTCAGGTTCGTCTCGGGCGTAGAATATCGAGCACGGGGGGCAGCACCCTCGAACACAGCCTTGTAATCCGTCCGGCAGGCAGCTGAACGTGCTGCGCGGCTCACCCAGAGCTCTTTGTGTTGCAACAAGAGGGTAAGCAGCCAACGGAGTATCGGATTACCGGACACGTCCATAAAGGGATCTATCTCTTGGCTCATGTAGTGAAAAGGTCTCGGCCAGACGATCTCGTGACTGTGGACGTTGAGGACCTCGTGAAAGGGGGCGTTGCAGTAGTGCACGACTTCGGGGTCATTTTTCATGTCCCGCGGCAGTGCATGCATGCGAAGGTGCTATCAGAGGCAGTCGACGAGGCCGTGGTAGCCTTCGTTGTAGAAGAAAGAGAGGAGGAAGACAAGGAAGGTGACTGTCATGTGGCGATCGAGGAATGCTGCTCCTACAAGTCCGTCGAGCGTCGACTGGCCCCATGTAATCACTGGCTGCTCTTTCACAGAGCGAAGATCGACTTCGTGATCTACGTTCCATAGGCAGCCCGTCACCTCCATCCCTGCTGGATGCAAAGAAAGACGTTGAATTCGTAGGGATTCGGATTCTCGGTCAAGGTATTGAAGCCGCTCGATGCTCTGAGAACCTCTGGGACACCATGAGAAGCCCAAGCGCTTGATGTCCGGTGTCTCGAGATCGAAAGCATCGCCTCCTCGAAAGCTTCTTCAGTACCGTACAGTTCGCCGAACGGCACTGCTGTATCTAGACGCATGGTCCCAACAAGATCCTTGGTGCCCAAGAGGCTGTCTTCGCATATACAGATATCATTGATAGTATCGTATTGGTGGAGAGTAGCTTGACCGAATCTGCGTTGGCAACATCGTTAGGCTGTGAAGGGACTAGACGTCTAGATGTAATGTTAATGGTTTTTCTATCATCGAATACCTTAAAGGATGAAGTTCGCAAGATGGCATTAGCTTCTTAGCGCTTTCGTAACCTGTGCAGAAATCCTACGGTATACTTAGTTGCTTCATGGATATCGTACCTGTAACGATCTAGGCGTATAGTACTGCATGGAATGATCTATTAATTGTAATGAGGGGGAGTTCATCACTATGAGGTGGCATTCCACTTCGCAAGTCCACAGGGGTCAATAAAACAAGGTACAGAGGCTCACATCTGACGTTGTACGTACGGGCAATGTTGCTCCTGATCTCTCTCGCACGGCTTGACGCCAACACACTCATCGCCGGGCAGACGACCTGTTCAGACATTCAACACAAGTTCTGTCGTTGCGCGTTCACAACAAGCATTCCAGTAGCGTGACTCCGAAATCAAGAGGCCACAATTATGTAGGCATGTATGATGGAATATCTACGAAGAGGATCGAGCGTATGCAAGGGTAATCCGAGTCTCCAAAACGCATAGCTAAACCACGCTGATGCACCGTCGCCAATGCCGAAACCAATTCAGACGCCAGCCCATGCGCTATGCCCCTCCAACTCCGTTCGCAGGAACTCCGACCTGAAGACTGCTACCACAATCGCTGCGCCGGCCCAGGCTTCGCTCCTTGCGGAGTCCGCTCCCGTGTTTCGATTCCTCGTCACGGCCGGAGCAGCAGCCGGCGTGTTCCCGCTTGAAAGACTTGTGCTGTGCGTAGACGCAGCAGAAACGCTCGATTCGCTCGTAGACATGACCCTCGCAGTCGCCGCACTTCCGTCTATAACGAGCAGGCTCTGACTCATCACTGCATCTCAGAGCTGTCAGTCAAGAAACCACGGACGTCGATTACAAAAGCTTAGCGCCCACCACTGCCGCCGCGGCGGCAGCGGGAAGAGCCATGTCGCGAGGGGTAAGACCTGCACTACGGCTCGTAGCCGCGGGCGTCGGCGCCGCCGTCCGATCCGGAATACTCAGACTGCTTGTCGGCGCAATCGTCGAGATCTTGACGTTTCCTTCGTGCATGGCGACTGGGCCATCTGCGTTGAGCAGCAGCAAGCTTTGGATGGTCTCGAGCGCGCTGAGCTGCTGGCCGACGCCCACGACGCCGTCGAAGCCGCCGACGTACCACTTGGCACCGCAGGCGTTGTCAGGGCCGGAGCAGGAGGCTGCGGCGGCGAGGGCGGAGGCGCGCAGGAGACGCGTGACCGAGGCGGTGGTGTAGGGCGCGAGGATGGCCGATTTGGCCATCCAGCGCGAGAGGTACGCTTTGAAGCTGAACTGGTCGTAGTTGCAGGTCGAGGCTAGCTCGCACGCGGGCTCGAACATGACGTCCGTGGCGTTTGGGAAAGGCGAGAAGAAAATGTTGGAGGCTTTGAGGAGGCCGGACGTGCGAGACTCCCAGAGCGCGGAGCCGTTGGTGTAGTTGTAGAGAGTCGCCGCGCCGTGAAGGTACATGCCGACGTTGTAGGACCATTGCGTGTGGTCGACCCCTGTGCAGTTGATCTTCAAATCCGTACCATCAAAGACAGCGTAGTTGCGGTCGATCAGCCCAACGCCCGCTGACCAGTCCCAGATCTTCTCTGCCCAGTCGATGTAGGTCTGGTTGCCCGTGTAACGACCCAGGCGCGCAGCCAGCTGGAAGAACCCGCCATTCGATATGCTGTTCTTGTAGTCGTAGCCAGCGTTGGAGGAGAAGATCTGCCAACGCAGCCCGCCTGCACAAGTGGTCATGTCCCAGCGAGGAACCATGGTGTTGAAGACGGCTTCAGCGAGAGAGAGCCATTGAGGAGATGAGGATGGAGGGTCAGGATAGCCGTATTCCGCGGCCGACATAGCGGCGAGCGCCCAGAAAGCTTGATCGTCGTTGCCCTATCGTCGCGGTCAGCTGGAAGATCGATTTGGACGAATTCTAGAGGGAACCATGCCAGTGAGGTGAAGTATGCAGGTGGCATGTAGTTTCGATCGGGTCCCACCTGCGCCAACAGCGCTTGCGTCGTGGTGTTATTGTAACTCGTGTCGTTCGCATACGCATAGTAGTCGACCAGTCCTCCCCACATCGCACCCGCCTCCCACCAGTAGTACGGTCCAGGTAGTGTACCGACTGCGGTGGGGTTTGCGCCTGTGGCGTTGCTCACGTAGTACTTCATCAAGCCATAGGCAATGGTCGAGGAGGCGCTTCGAATAGAGGCTGTAGTTGCATAGTTGTCAGCGGGGTTCTAAGTGTGCTATACCCCGACTTCGCGCCTGCTCCATGGAAGGATTCCCTCTCACCGGAATTGTTGACATCTAGTTGTAGCGCTTCGGCAATCTGCAATCCTGCTGCGGCCAGCACCAGGGACTTCATCGTCGAGGTCGTAAACTTCATGATCGCGTTTCGCGTATTGTACGTTAATGAGACAAGCGCATCCCCGGAAGAAAGCAGTCGCTGTAGAAGAGGGCGAAGGCAGAGGAGAAGGAGAGGTCAGGTGGGCGAAGGAGGGGTGCGGTAGCGTTTGTAGTCGTGAATGTATGTCGCGTGTCCAGCTGAAAGTGCTTTCGGAGGCTATGACTGGACAAACCGGGGGAAGTGGCGTGTTTCTACCGCCGCCTTCTGTACTAAGGTGGGTAGGACTGGGGTGGGATGTTCGATGCAACGTCAGGATAGTACGTGTACGTGGAGCGGAGTCCTGTGTGGGTCGGTTGAGGGAGGTGTACTGGTGTTGCGACGGGCGCCTGCTGTTGTGCATCTATATCTGCTGCGGAAGAGACGGCTGACATCTTGGTCGCTGGGCGAGGGTGTTTACTCCAACCCTCGTCTCAACGACGGGGTCGGCGTCACCGCAGGGTTTCGACTTCGGTTGCGGTGGCAGCGGCAACGCCACCCGCCTCTCCGCATTTTGATTCAGATGGCCGGGATGCGCCAGATCTGCATCTCCCGTCTGCGGCACAGCGCAGGGCCCCTGCACGGCCACCCATCCTTCCCAGCCTCCATACTCCGAATTGCAAGAGGCTCCGAGACAACGGTGATTCGACGAGGAACTCGTCCAGACTCATGGCGCCGTCGTGGCTTGTCAGTCTTCGCAGCTACGCCTGAGAACTGAGACTTTCTGTGTCCCGATACCCACCTTAACCCAGCACCGAAGACGGAGACGTCGTGGACGGAGCTGCGTTTCTTAAACAACATCATTGACGCCAGTGCCGTGCGAAACGCAGTAACTTCCTCCGCGTTGATCATGGCCCTCGGTGCCCCACCTGTATCGAGCAGGGTCAGTGAGCCTCGTGGTGTCGTACTCTGCGCGCTGGAGATTGAGAGTGGAGGCACATCGGCTGCAGTGGTGGACGAAGATGTTGAAGCGGCGGTCTTGGATGAGGCTATCGAGGGCGAACTAGAACGTCCGGAGGATTCGGTGGAGGAAAGAGACAGGCGAGAGAGGCCTTGTGCAGAGTCGGTATCGTCGGGTGCCATCAAGGTGACGATCTTCATGCCGAGACCATCTGAGCTACTGGCTGGCATGAACAGCGTGGTGGAGCCATCTTTGCGCTTAAGGGAGGTCCGCTGCGGTTGATACGACGAGCAGCAACTGTTCTCTTCTGTCGCAGTGGAGTAATAGTGAAGCGCATCGGCGAGGCTCTGTTGGATGTCCAGTATGTCTTGGCGACTCAGAGAGTGTAGCAGAGATCTGACATCCGAGTCAGCGAGGATAGTGAGAGGCATGTTGTCGAGGCTGCAGTCAGTGCTCGATGCGCCCAAGCAGCTGTAGAGCTGTTAAGTGTTCGAAACGCCGTGAATGCGATCAAGATAACGGTACCACGGTGCCTCTTTGTAGTTCTCGATGGCTGCGGTTAGACTTCACAGCTTGAGGGACGTGTTCGGAATTACCGTGAAGGAGAGCTTACAAAGGCCGTGGTGTAAGCAAAAGCACGGACTCTGGGGGTTTCTCGCGCTGCATGTCGTCAATCTCAACAAGAAAACAGGGGAAAGAGGGCCAGACAGGGATGTAACTCCATGAGGGTATCAACTTGGTCGCTATACGACTGACGAAGAGCTCGGCAGGGAGTTAATGAGAGGTGATTACACCGAGCTCATCTGAATGGGAATCACACTATCTACGTCTATGTCGAGAAACCAATCTGTCGAACAACTCTGCACACCCAGTGTAACTCGAAACAGTCTATCTTCTAGGCTCATGCGAACTCCAGGCGCCAAGCATGCATTCAAGGACGACTCCAAGTATGGCTTGTGCCTTCAAAAATCGGGACTGCAAGAAGAAGTAAGCCGGCATCCTTCAGGTCTCTTTGCTCGTCCTGCCATTTATCTTTCTCCATAGCTCCACCCCTTTGTCGACCTCTTCCCTGGTCACACCATCCTTCACCAACTGCATGACAACACCCAGCTCCTCAACATTGCGGTTCCGGCTCTCATCGTCGAAGAAGAGCATCTCCTTGTAATCCAAACCGGAAGCTTTGTGTATCCGTTTGAAATGCGTGGTCTTGCTGCCGGGATAGATCTCGCGGTAATCAAAGTACTTCCACGCTTTCCCCCCGTCCTCGGGGTGGTCTTCAGATTTGGGTACGCGCAGGAGTGAGAGCATCTCTTCTGCAAGGTCGGGGGCGGAAGTCCGAGACGCGGCACCCACGAGAATGCCTTTTTGACGCGTCTGGATATGACTTTAGCCCATCGAGTTCCACGTCTACAGTCACACTGCTCGAGATGCACTCACAGCGCTCAAAACCCCAGCAACATCCTTATAGAAGCCGTAGCCCTCACCCCACCGATCCTTGACACTCAAGCCATCCCTTGTTTCTTTCAGTGGTCCCGAGACGTGTGTGTCAACCTAGAATGGCCACAGTGTGTAATCAAGATCGAATACCATCATCCTGGGTAGTGGCAGGCCGTCGGTGAAGATCGCGGGCTGCGGCATCGCCACTGCTGGCGCTGTCGTCGTGGTTGTGCTCGACGAAGGGGCGGCAATCCCCGACCGGCGGACCATGGTTGCGAGGAGAGGGATTAGGACAAATGCAACGAACGCAATGAACGCGATGACAGCAGGGCGATGCCTGAACGGAGGCCTGTCCAGACGGATGGTTGTGGGAAGAGCGGACAGCTGGAGCGTGCTTCTTGGAGCGAGGAGACGGCACAGCTGGTGTGGATGTTCGAGAACGCGAAGAGACGGCGACCAAAAGAGTGGATTGGAGGAAAGAAAAAGAAGGAGATGGGATTGTTGGTTGACAGCTGTGCGTAAGAAGGAATGTGGTATGCGCATGCGTCACCGCCGATCGGGTGGCGCAACTTGCCGCGGTTTTGCATGCCACCACCAAAGATGCAGGCTTCGGGGTATCAGGTCGCGATGCTTGGTCTACTGTATCTCTTGGCAAGCACGTACACTCGTCGCGACTTCCAGACTGCCCAGCTCTCCTCGCTACGAGACGCAGAGCGCTCGACAGAGCACCACGTCGCCATTGTTGCCGTGGGTCGATGCTCTCGCACCCGAAGCCTCAAGCGTGAGGCATTTTCTGTCAACTTAGGCACCTCCAGCCCGGTCCACGGTCCACGGGCTGGTCCAGACAGTGACAACCCCGCGACTCGCTGTAGGCTGTACCTGCATCTGCACTCGAACAGTTTTTCTTCCATCCGCGTCTCTTCCGATACATATTTCCTGACCATACCGCCAGCTTCTCACGTCTGGCTTGCTCCACGGCTTCTTTAGTCCTTCTGCCCTCTCGTAACACGATCGCTATCTCCGTCTCAGTCCACTCTCTCCGTCGCGCGCTCCCTACTCTTTTTCCCTGACCTCACCCTCTGCTACGAGGACTGCCTCGTAATCTGCAATTCTGGCGGCTCTTTACTCTGCACGTCGATCAGCGGGTTGCCAGGCACCCGCTGGCGAGCTGTTGCAGCCAACCCGACCTCCATAATTTGAGTGTGACGAGATAACAAGCACACAATTATGAGGAGGTAAGAGCGACAATAGTCCCGTCGAACTACATCCAAGTTGTCAAGAAAGAAGCAAGAAGAAACACAAGGGTTCCGTCCTCGTGTATTATGACGAGGCAGAGACGAGCGTCAAGAAATTGAGAAAAGGTAACACTATACATGACGTTACGCTGCGGACTGCATTGCTAAAATTGCCCAGGACACGATCAGCATCCCCAGCGTTTCCATAGAGGGGTTCGTTCCCGGTATATCTATCCTACATCCTACAATCAGCCTCGTGAAGACCGGAACGTTGTGTCACCAGCAACGACACAATGCTTCCCAAGAACGGGTCTCTGTTCAAGTCCGCTCTCCACAGAGTGAAAGAGTTCGACCCCAATGTCGAACTCACTCAAGGTCTGTGGCTCTTCGACGTCTACGGAAGTATTCCGACTGAAACATGTAAAGTGACCGGAGCCAGAGACTGGCAAGCAGCTCCGGCTTTAGGACCTCGTTCCTCCGATGCAGCTCTTCAAGCATATGCTTCCATGACACAAACCGCGGCTCTGGCCCGGCTCCAGACTAGTATGAGTGGTTTGACCCCAGAAGAGGTACTCGTGCGCTTGAAAGTCAGAGGTCCGAACCTGCTATCTACTGTGAAGCCTCCCAGGTGGTGGCAGCTCCTCCTATCAATCCTACCAAACCCCTTCAACATCCTGCTGGCTTTGCTCGCCATCATTAGCGTGGCAACTCCGTCCCCTTCCTGGAGTACCTTCATCCTTCTCATCGTCATGATAGTCATCTCATGCGCAGTCAGATTTTGGCAAGAATATCGAAGCACTGTCGCCGCCATCAGATTGCAGGCAAGTGTCTCAACCAACGTCCGTGTCAGAAGACAAGCCCACGGAGGCTGGGCTGAGGACGTCATCGTCGATGAGAAGACACTGGTACCGGGAGACATTTTGCTGGTGGATCCTGGCGACTCTGTCGCCGCTGACTGCATGGTGTTGGAGACGTCTAGCCTCCAAGTGAGCCAGTCGAGGTTCGTGTAGTCAATCTCATGTCATTCGTCTGTAGACTAACATTCTCGCCAGCCTTACCGGCGAGAGCGAGCCGCTGCGAAAGACGAACGCTTCACAGGGTGGAAAAGAAGACTGCGGTCTGTTCGAATTAGAGAACGTCCTTTTCATGGGCACGAGCGTCATCTCTGGGAGTGCTACTGCGCTTGTGTTGAGAACCGGTGATGGTAAGTACCTTCCCAGTCTCAGTCGTACTACTCATAGGAAGCGGTGAGCTAAACGTGACTAGATGCATTCATTGCAACAATCATGAAACAACTGAATAAGAAGAGACCCCTAAACTCCTTTCAGAAGGGCATCCGCAACGTGACTTACATGATGATGGGTTTCATGGCGGTGATGGTACCGATAGTAAGTACTATTGCGTACTGGTATGACAGTGTTCTGACTCTTCCAGGTTCTCATCGTTAGTGGCAAGGTCACTCACAACTGGGCTCAAGCTGCTTTGTTTAGCGTCTCGGTAGCTGTTGGTCTTGTACCAGAGATGCTTCCGGCGATCGTCAACGCCAACCTGGCTCGTGGGGCCTTTGCTCTCACGAAAAAGAAGGCGATCGTAAAGCGGCTAGACTCGATCCAGAACCTTGGTGGCATGTCGGTACTTTGCAGCGACAAGGTGAGCACGAAACAACCTGTCGTCTGTGTCGCGCCAAGGTTCCATCAGCTGACATTCACAGACGGGTACCTTAACGAAAGACGAGATTGCCCTTTGTCACCATGTCGATCCTTCCGGCGAAAAGAAGCAGGAAGTATTCCAGCTCGCATGGACCAACGCATCCAATCAAAGTGGGAAGAAGAACAGTATCGACTCCGCCATTTTGGAACACTCCAGCATCGACAAGAACGACCCCGGTTACGGGACGAGGGTTGCCGAAATTCCCTTCAACTTCGAGACTCGTCGATCGAGCTGCATTATCAGGACTCCCACAAACAAACTGCTGCTGATTTGCAAAGGCGCCTTCGAGGAGGTCTCGCTGCTTTGTACGCACGTTCGGGTTGGGGACACTGTCGTCATTCTCGACTCGCATCGTCGCCAGGAGCTCATCAAGAGGGCGGCTGCATTCAACGCTGATGGCTACCGGGTCATTGCAGTCGCGACCAGGGAGATCATGGACCACGACATGGACGACGTCGATCTTTCCAAAGGACTCGACTCCAACATGATCGTAGAGGGATTGCTCACATTCCTCGACCCTCCCAAGGACGATGCTAAAGCTTCAATCCAGCGCTTACAAGAACTTGGCGTTGAAGTCAAAGTACTCACTGGAGACAACCTCGGAGTTGCACTGAAGGTCTGTCGCACACTGGAGCTGATCAAAGAAGTGGACGAAGAAGAGATTCAAGCCATCACAGGACCAGATCTTGCTAAGATCGAGGAGGGCACGCCGGAGTTTCTTAGAGTGGTAAAGCACTGCAAGATATTTGCCAAGCTCACACCATCGCAGAAAGGCCAAGTCATCATGAGTCTGAAGGGCGCAGGCGAGGTCGTGGGCATGCTCGGCGATGGCATCAACGACTGTGTCGCCCTGAGATTCGCAGACGCCGGCATCTCCGTCGACTCCGGCGTCAACGTCGCCAAAGACTGCGCCGACGTGATCCTGACGCAGAAATCGCTCTCCATCATCGTCGACTGCGTGATGACTGGGCGCATCACGCAAGGCAACACGATCAAGTACATCAAGATGGTAGCCTCGTCGAACTTCGGCAACGTCTTCACCATCCTGATCGGTAGCTGCTGGCTGCCGTACGACCCGATGACGGCGCTGCAGATCCTGATCCAGAACCTGCTGTACGACATGTCGCAGATCGCAATCCCGTGGGACCGCATGGACCCTGAGTACCTGACCACGCCGCAGCGCTGGGACGCGCGCGACCTGTTCCGCTTCATCCTTGTGCTGGGGCCAACCAGCAGCACCATCGACATGTGCACGTTCGCCGTCGACTGGTTCTACTACGGCGTGCGCAGCACCGAGGATGTGTACGCTGTCAAGCTCGCTCACACGCACTGGTTCCTCGAGGGCCTGCTGACGCAGACACTGATCGTGCACCTGCTGCGCACGGCCAAGGTCCCCGTACTGCAGAGCCGCGCCGCGCGGCCGCTCGTGCTATCCACGCTGGTCATCATGGTGGTCGGCTTCGCCATTCCCTTCATCCCGCCCTTCGCGAACCCGTTGCAGTTAGTGCGTCCGAGGGCGAGCTTCATCGGCATCTTGGCGGCGGAGCTGGCGTTCTATTGCGTGGAGGTGCAGCTTGTCAAGATGCTGTATATTAGACTGTTTGGTAGATGGCTGTAGTGAGAGGGGATTAGATGTAGAAAAGGTAAGAGGGAAAGATCTACATGCTAGGGGTTCGATTCAACATCAGCCTAGAGAGGAGGGGACGTTGTTTTCAGTGTTCTCTATTCTGTCGACTCTTGTTGCATGCTTTGCTTGGATGTATTGGGAATACGCGTGAATAGTCGAGTACGTAGCGTAATAACATTGATTATGAGCTCCTTTGTATCACATCGTTCCACCACAATCAGCTTGCCATTCGTCCGGTCAACTGTGCATTGATAGCCGCCATACTCTTGTCATCCACAAGTATGCCCTTAGCCTTCGCAGACTGTAGCTTGATATCTCGGCTACTACGGAAGGTATGGTAGACGATCGGGATGTAGCACAGACTTCGTTTATGCGCAGCTGGGATCAGAGGACACGTAGCTCAGAGGGACGGATATGCTACAGGCTTGTCTCCCGCGAGAGCACTGTCGTTCCTCGTGGTGCTATCCCCCGGACACCACCTCCCACATGGAAAACAACCCATCGTCCGATCTAACAGGGCCGGCCCTTCGGTGGCCGCCCAACCGCGCGCGCCTGTTTGGCAGAGACGTCTTCCAATTAGCAACGACAAGAAGTATACCATCTGCCTGTTCCTGCCGGAGCGAAGAGGAAAGTAAGAAGTGTACCTTACCATGTGCAGTCCCTGCCTTGCCACCCACACCGCGAAAAAACGTCCCACCTCAGCCCATCCCATCGCCTCGCAGGCATGTCCAGCATCTCAGCCTCGACACAACCTCACCTCCCCTCGACCCTCTCCACCAGCCCCTCGCCCAGCTCCACCGGCTCGAACAGCGTCCTGTCCCGCCGATTCTGCGCCCACAGCACGTCGCCCTTGAAGTACACGACGACGCCGCCGCGGCCCGTCGCGCTGGCCGTGATGCGGAAGAGTGGGAAGCCCGTGGCGGCGTGGGCTTCGCGCAGCGGCATGAGCAGCAGGCTGTGCTCCGTGCACCACTCCTCGACGACGTCCTTGAACGTCGCTTCCACCGCCGGCTTCGTTTTCGCGGACAGTGGCACCTTCGCAGGCGCCGTAGCGGTAGCGGCGATCGGACGGGCGGGTCCGGCGGTCGGCGGCGGCAAGTCGGTGGCAACGCGGTCACCGAGGTCGAGCGCGAGGTTGATGGTCGCGAGGCCGCGCTCCCACTCTGCCGCGACGGCGGGGACGGCGTTGAGCTCGTCGGGGAAGACGGATTGCCACCAGCTGAACCAGTTGCCGA
>NAJN01000952.1:0-15186 GCA_005059845.1 Cryomyces minteri | reverse complement strand
GGCCTTCATGGGCGCCTGGCAGCTCTGCGTGCACCTCTTCGCCACAGTGTCTGCCCAGTGGACAGCGCCGCCGTGAAGAGATGCGCCCAGCGCTGCGTGGAGCGATGAAGCGCGTGGAGCGATGAAGCGCGTGGAGCGATGAAGCTCATGGACCGGGGCCGTCAGGTGTCTTGTCTGCCAAGGGCAGTGGGGAGCAGGAGTCGATGTTGCGGCTCGTGTCGAGGTGTGAGGTCCATGTTCTCCGCTGCAGCCAGTGCAGGCGGCGCTGTCCCGTCGGCTCGCGTGACGGGAAGCCCGAAAGCACGTCAACTCCCACCTTGAACCACAAAAAGTCGATCCGTGACGCTGCCAAAACTCAACCACTCTGTTCCGCCAGACTCAAGAGGCACCCACGACCAACCTTCCTTCGCATCGCATTGCATCATACACGACCCGAACCTCACACACTTACCTTGCTGCTCGACCTTCTCTCCGACTCGCCAATGGCAACGTAGGTACGCTCCACTTCACAGCATCCCCGCCCCCGCTACACTCATCGACTCAGATGGAGCGCACGCCAACCATCTCCCCAGCAACATCACATGGCACCAGGGCCTTACCCGTGGTGAGCGCAATCAACTGCGCCACCAGCGCGGCTGCACAGTCTGGTTCACCGGCCTCTCCGCCTCCGGCAAGTCCACTATCGCAACGGCTCTCGAGCAGCACCTCCTCCAGCAAGGCCTTGCTACCTACAGGTTGGACGGCGACAATGTACGATTCGGCTTGAACAAGGACCTAGGGTTCTCCGAGCAAGATCGGAACGAGAACATCCGGCGGATAGCAGAGGTACGCACCTACGCGTGTTGGAGCAACTCATCGACTGCAGATGACACGATAGCTAATAGACTCTACCGCTATCAGGTCGCCAAATTGTTTGCCGACTCATCAACAATTGCACTGACGTCCTTCATCTCGCCATACCGAGTCGATCGTGCCATCGCTCGCGAGCTTCATGCCGACACAAAGAACGTCGACGAGCCTCTTCCTTTCATCGAGGTCTTCGTCGATATCCCAGTAGAGGAAGCCGAGAAGCGTGATCCTAAAGGGTTGTACAAGAAGGCCAGAGCCGGTGAGATCAAGGAGTTCACAGGCATCAGTGCGCCGTACGAGGAACCAGAGCACCCGGAGATCCACATCAGAAGTGACAAAGTGAGTGTCGAAGAGGCAGTTGTGCAGATCACAAACTACCTGCAAGACAAAGGGCTTTTGAAGCAGCAGAACTAAGTACGGGAGTACTGCATGTTTGGTGGAGATTGACCCAGTATGGTCAACCAAACTCGTAGATAGATACTCAGATGTTATGGTCGGGTATACTTCGCATGTAGAAAGTTCTATAGACGGAAACCACGCTTTGAGACGTCGGAGAAGGATGGATGGAATGCGGTCACATCACGCAATCTCGAACTCGTAATACACACAAGCGGTGTAGTCCTCACCCGAATGTCCCGCCGCTTGCATGTCGCTCGACATGGACGAGTCGTCCTTCGCGACTCGGCCTTTCTTGTCTCGTCCGAACGCGTTGCCGGCGAGGTAGGAGTACGTCGAATCGAGCGACGCCTTGACCTTCTTTGCAAGCTTTGGCGTTGTCTGTTGAACCTAGTCAGTCTCCCCGGGTACAGTCTGACGCTGAACGGTGCAGATTGACACGTACCTTCACGAGTCCACAGACAAACTCCAGCGGCAGTCCATATCTCAGCACCGTCTCCACAAAGACTCTTAGTGCGAGAACATGCACCCACACCATCGCAGCATCGCTATATCCTGTCCGTCCCAATCTCAGGGCCTCTCCCCACACCTTCCTCTCCTCTTTTCCTAGTTTCTCGGCCTCCGCAGCTTCCTCCTCTTTCCCGCCCTCCTTGTACTTGAAGTCTCTGGGAGTCCAACGCTTCTCTCTGCACTTGTGCACGAATTCTGCTGAATGCTTCTTGAAAGTTGTCACCGCATACAATGTGAATTCACCGTCCGCAGTGATCTTGACAGATGACCGTGGCACGACCATTGGGGACAGCGCCTCATACGTTTTCAGGTAGTCTTTAGTAAGTGGGTTGGGCACAGCTATCAAATGGGTTTCGAGATAGTCAGAGTCCTGGATGACGAGTTTGGGATCGACTATGGGCAGGAGGGATCGCGTGGAGAGATTGCCGGTTTGTTTGCGTTGCGAAGCGGCATAACTGGTCTTCACTTGGTTGTACTGGTTGAATTTCGCCTTGACGTCATTGTCGATGCTGGCGATCTCCTTCTGAAGGGAATCTATGAGGTCGGCGATAGGCTTGTCGGCACGGTATTTTACTCTGTTCCACTGGTAGGATTGGAGATATTGGTCCACAGGCTCTATAGGTAGGGGTCAGCCAATTATGTCCGCAATCGAGAGCGTCAGGAGCATGCATTGAGTAACAAGGGAGCATTCGTAGCAGCCGGAAGCACCACGTACTGTCATTGACTGTCTTCTGCTGGGCGATCTTCTCCTCATCTCCGTCCAGGATGCTCCTCAAAGAGTCGCTGACCTTGCCCACAACCCCCTCACAAGTACCGTCGAGTTTTGCCAAGTCGTCTGCCTGCTGTACCAATGCATCCAGGGTCCCTATCTTGAAGGCAGGTACGGAGAAGGGGTAGGTGGTCCCATAATCCGTGCTCACGGCTGATCGCAGTGCCGTCAGGGCTTCGTCCCGGTCGTTGGAAGGTGATATCGAAGTCGGCAGGGACACCAGCAAGTACTTGCTCGCTTTTGACATGCTGGCTTGAGGGGTGGAAGCTTGAGAACGCTGTGTTGCGGCTCTGTCGTTAGTTTACCTCTACCTGATACCATGCATTTGGACGATAAAGCAGCGCAGTCACTAAGCTCTCCGCTTCCGTCATGGCTATATCCCACCTCAACCTCACTCCCCCACCCCCACCCCCCGCCTCCCCTCCTCACAACCCTCGATATGTCCGCGAAGAGAGCAGTCACAAGGGGGCTCGACGCCGTGCATGGTCTCGTATGGTCTGGGCGCTACTCTCAGTGCTCTACCACGGCATGGCCTCTTGTCAGTGGCACGGCACTTCGAGCCCTAGCTGCATCTACAGCCTCGCAAGCTCGAAGACCGATCCGACCACGACCAGGTGCGGCACTGAGAGGGGTACGATTCTATGCTTCAAACTCTGCGGAAGGAACAGCACTAGGTCGGACCCCTCTATACGACCTGCACATCAACCATGGCGCCAAAATGGTACCATTCGGGGGCTATAGTATGCCCGTACAATATAGCGATTTGAGTGTCGGAGAGTCACACCACTGGACGAGGCAAAAAGCAAGCCTGTTCGACGTCAGCCACATGTATGTAGTGGTTGGTGAGCTGCTCTCGTCACTCAATGACGGCGTGCTAAATCCTGCAGGGTGCAATATCATATCTCGGGTCCAGGTGCGGAAGGTCTCTTGATGAAGCTTACACCTGCTGCCCTTCCAGCACTCCCGGTCCACCAATCTACTCTCTCCGCCTTCCTGCACCCGGGTACTGGAGGCATCGTCGATGACACTGTAATCACTCGACTTGGCCCCGAGCTCTTCTATGTTGTAACCAATGCTGGTTGCAGGGACAAAGATGCAAAGTTTCTCACAGAGAGTGTTGAAGCATGGCAAGCACAAGGGTACCCAAGTGTAGTTCTGACACCACTGGGCGGTCAAGGTCTGATAGCTCTGCAAGGTCCACAGGCTGCTGGAATTCTCGGTGGCGTACTTGAGGATCCGACAGCCATCAACCTGAAGGAATTCTACTTTGGACAATCTAGGTATCTGCAGCTTCATCTTCCCTCGGGAAAAGGGTCCGAAAAAGTCCTTGTCTCCAGAGGTGGCTACACCGGCGAGGACGGCTTCGAAATTTCTATTCCACCTACACAAACAGTCGAAATCACGGAGCTTCTCCTCAACTCAGCAGGGTCGGAAAGGCTTCGTCTAGCGGGTCTGGGGGCGCGGGACAGTCTCCGCCTCGAAGCAGGCATGTGTCTATACGGCCATGATCTTGACGACACGACCACTCCGGTGGAAGGTGGACTTTCCTGGGTCATCGGCAAAGACCGCCGTACTGAGGGGGGCTTTAACGGGGCCGAAACAATCATCCCTCAACTCACGCCGCGTAGCAAAGGTGGTAAAGGTGTCACTCGACGTCGTGTCGGCCTCGTGGTCGAGGGTGCGCCGGCACGAGAGGGCGCCGAGATTGTTGATACCGACGGTACTTCGATCGGCCGAGTGACAAGCGGATGCCCAAGTCCGACACTCAAGAAGAACGTTGCTATGGGATATGTCAAGGACGGAAAGCACAAGTCGGGTACGGAACTCGCTGTGGTGGTGAGAGGGAAGAGGAGGAAGGCTACAGTCACCAAAATGCCTTTCGTACCGAGCAAGTACTGTAAAGCTGGTGCGCCACCTGCTTAGGTCATAAAGGTCGGTCAACGTACATCGAAAATACGAAGGTATTACGTACCCCATGTGTAGACAGTGACTAGCACGGCTTGTTAGCCGTTGCAGTAACTTTGAAGACAGAAGAGAGGCCAAGAACGCCCGGGCGAAACATGTCCGCCAGGACACAAACACCGGTGCCCACACGTTACGGATCATCGAAACAATGTAGCGGTAGACCCAAGAGCTCGGTGACCAAGACAATCAGCACCAATTCCAGGACACGTTCTGGTCATTGCCAGAGTCGCTGTCTACACAATATACTATCAAGAAGCCTCGCAGCTCGGCCTAGCTGGTAAAGTCGGCGGCCGGAATGGAACAAGCATTACGCTCGTTTCTCGCCATTGGAGTACGTTGTTGCCGCTTCATCCTCACAAATAATCTTGGGGTCCGTCAGTAGCATGGCTCCATTGATCTTGGGCGCGAGCGAGCTCTAAGTGATGTTCAACTTGGGCTGTCTCTTTGCTGTCAAGACTCTTCACGCTCTGCACTAGTCGATTTCTGGTGTTGTCTGTTAAAACGCCGTACTGTTGTTCCCTTACTGCAGGAGTCATAGAGCAGTGTCGAGGAGTAGTTGTGAGGATCTATGAGTCGTTTGCGTACAGCCTATATCCATGCAACATTCCAGTGTCTAGCGTAGGGATACAAATGCGCCTCATGCAATACAACGACTACATTATGCACCATCGTACAACGCCGCGACCGGTCCATACCTCCACCTATGCTTTCAACCTTCGTTCCTCGCACTTTACACACACCGGAACTTCGCTGCCTGCCCGGAGAAAGTATCGACCGTCCTCAAACGGGCCGTCACATTCCTAGCAGGTTTCTAAGTCAGTCTCATTCTGACAGAGTAGACTCTTGACGAGTGCCCTCCATAATACGTTGAAGATACTCACCGCACAACAGAAACACCCTTCATGCCATTCCCCTCCCAAAGCCTTGACGACCACATCCGTCACAGGCTTCCTGCACTTGCGACATTTCGTACTATACCTGTTGGTATGACACCCTACACACCACGCATACCCTTCCTTTTCGACGAACGGCGTATGCGCATCGAAGGGATCACCGCATTGCGCGCAGAAGAAGTGCCCAACGTGCCATTCGGCATCGCAAGCGACAATAACTTCGCCTTCAATGGGTGTTTTGCAGGATTTGCAACGTGGGGAAAAGAATTCGTGGAAGTCGAGATGGCAGTAGAAACGCGGGCTCTCATCGCCGTCTTCGCTTTCGGAGGGGCCTTCGAGTGATCCCTCTTCGCCCTGCTGACGACGATGGATGCGTTCGAGCCGTTCCAGTCTTCTAGCATCTGGCTCAGGATAGAAAGCCACGCACTCTAGGCCTTCGCCACAGTGGTAACATGTGAAACATCCAGGATGGAAACGGGCGCTGGCCGCGCTCACTGTGCGACCGGAAATAGGGAGGGCGCAGTGAGTGCACAGAGCCACGGTCCGCCTAATTGAAGGCGACCAGTGAGGTACGGATACAGCGTTCGACGTTGCCGGCGCTGTAACAAAATGGTGCGGTCTGGGACGTGGGGGATTTGGCCGAGATGCGTTGGCCTTGGGGTTTGGAAGAGGCCGGGTAGGACGTCTGGATGGAGCGTTGATGTCGGGTGTCGGCGGCTCAATGATTGTAGAGGAGGATTCATCGTGTGGCAGACAAATTGAGGGGATTGAGGGTACCACACGGACCTCTATCGAAGGCTTGAGTATTGTGTCAGGGAGATGGAGCAAGGGGATGACTCGCGCCGGCGGATCGCGGAGCAAGCCCTCCGCTTGAGGAAAGTGGATGGTGGGTATTACAGGTTCTGAAACGGTCTCGTTAGGTGGCGAGGATGGGCCGCTCGGCATCTCGTCCAAAAGAAGGGGGAGAACTATGAGTTGACATCCCGATTGCTCCTGTTCGAGTTCAACCTCTCTTGGCTTCCAAGCGCTCTGGAAGCTGACAATTGGTCTTCCTGGGCTGTCGCTGACCACCGTTGGAGTGGGTAACTTTGGACTTCGATCTTTTAGTCGCATGCTTGTCGCTGCGCGGATGTCGTCGCCTCTTACTTCAACACCATCCTTCGTTTTTACCGGATCCCCGTTGACGTCCCCAGATGTGTCTTCCTTGAGGAATGATCTGGGCGGAGTAAGAGGCAGTGGAGCGTTCGAGACGTATCCAGCATCTCTTGACCGAGAAGGCGAGTTCCTTTGGATTTCAAATCGATCGAACCTTTTCTTCGTCTCCAGTACGGGAGCTGAATTGGATCTCTCTAGTCTCTCGTGAGTGAGCCTTACTCTAGCGAATGGATTTCGTCTCGTCTGAGCTGGCACCGCTGGATTAGTGATTTTCTCTTCTGTAACCTTTGAAAGGCTTCTTTCCTCCTCAGGCTCTTCGTATATTTGATCATTCGGATTCATGAAGGGTCCTTTTTCTCCACTAGGCCTTCTCTTCGATTCGCTGCTGGTTCGCCTGCGGTGTATTGCTATGTCAGATGCCACAGCGTCGGCGAGGACCGCGTATGACTTTCTTGGTGAAGCGTGGGACTCTTCGGTGGGCCTGTGAGCTTCCTTTTCGGCCTCGGGCCGATGTGCCTCTTCAGACAAGTTTTTTACTTCTGGTCCGAACTTCCCACACTTTTGTAGATCATGTCTCTTGCTTCCTTCGGACGTTGACGTGCTGGACGTTGAGGTACGTCCTTGCACTTGACACTTGCTGCTTTGCGAGTCATGTAAAGTACGCCCCGAGTCCTGAGCTCGTGCATGACTACCTCTATGGAGATGTTCTCGGTAGTTGTAGGGTGTATCGGGACCCCGGACTGCGTGGGGATTCTGGTGCTTCCAGACCAGTTCGGATGCTTCGTCTTGCGCCGCGGCGTACACTTTCTGCTCTTCCTGCAGGTCCATATCCTCAAGTGCCAGTCGTAAGGAGTGTACTTCCTGACGCTCCATCCATCTTTGTCCACTCTCTCTGTACGGTATAGTCGAAGGTGTACCAATCGTAGTATCTGTCGATGATGCCAGACGTCCTGCAATAGCTGGCTGCTGTACGAGCGGCCGGCCGACGACTGCTCCCAGAGATGTCACGGTGGGCTTTGAAGGGTCCGACCGGTGCATGGACTGTACGCTTGAGCACCGTGATGAAGCGGCTGTAGGAGCGCTGTGAGTGGATAGCTCGGGCCTGAATACCGGCGCCTGCAAAGGTTCTGGCCACGCAGCCGTTGCCGCTTGGCGGATCTGAATGGTCGAGGAAGGCAACGGCCTGGAACCATTAGGTCGAGGAGGTCGATTCGCGCGTAGGTCACCCAAGTAGTCGGCTGTGTATATTTTTTGTGAGTCATGCCCTTTGTCACTGGAAACAAGCTTCAACGGCGAAGAAGGAAGATGAGTGGGAGAAAGTGGAGGAGGCGGCTGCGGAGTAGAAGGCTGCTGACCAACTTGCTTGCAAGACATGAAGGTAGGGCCTGGTACAGCAGGAGCTTTGTCCTTGCTGGAGGACCTGATCGGCATCTCAGACGGAACGTCCCAACCACATCGAGAGACGATAAGAATGCGTGATGGTAAACAACACAGAGGAAGTAGAAAGGTCGGAAACGCTTGGAGCGAAATGAAAGAATGCTGTACGGCTGACTTCCGAATGCCAGTGAGGTGCAAAGGGCGATGGTTGCGGCTCAAAAGTCGTGTTTTCGACACCATTCACCACAGCAACGACGGTCAACACTCCGAACGCCGTCCGTTCTGCTTTCCGACATGACTGAGAAGCGCCGTCCTCCTGGCTAGATGCCCGGTCAAAAGACAGCACCGGTCATGCCAACATTCATGAAGGGGAGGCTCCTGCTGGTGATTCGGGTTGCATGGCAGATAACGGTTCCTGAAGCAGTGTGCCGCCTACAACAGGGTACCTTTACAATGGTCCAAAGCGGACGGGTTCCGCTCCACAACCACAACATGACCTGGCTCGGTCGCAGCACTTTCGCGACAGAGCACGTGCGGAGCAGCGAGACCTCTTCAAGTCCCGGTGTTCTCCTTCGTCTTCGTGCTCAGTCGCCGCCGCTCGTGCCGCTGCATCACAGTCCGTGAACACGCTCGAGTCTGGCCGTGACGAGCGAAGACTGTTGTATCTGGGTTGATGGAAGTCGGCAGAGTACAGGTCAGGTACCTTAGTCTAGGTAGTCCTTCCTACCTGGAGTTCCGTCGTTTCACACTAGAGCTCTTGCGCACATCGAGGCACGCGTGCTGGTCACTTGGGTTACATTACCTTGGGCACCTTACGGCAAACGGAAACCACCTGTACTGTAACCTTACCTTATCCCCGGGCGTCGATCTTCGACGCGCAAACTGAAGGAAGCGAATCCAACAGCGGCTCGCATCGGGTTTGCGGCACATTTCATGTGTGAAGAAGCCCAGTTCCCCACAGTTGGACATGGCCGTTCGTGCGTGCCGTCAGCACAAAGACTTCCTCGCCAACTCGAATTTTTCCCTGTCGTTCCTGAAGCGTTCCTGAAGGACTCCTGAAGGAAAGTGTCCGGAGGCCTCCGACGGCGCCAGCCTTGAGCCCTCAGCTACGCCTGTGGACGTCTTCAACCGCATCATCTCAACCCACTGTTTTGCGGAACACACTTTATGACCAACTGTACTCCCAGCTTGGCGCAAGCGCAATTCGATGGTAACATTACCTCTCATCATGGCGCCGAGAGTAAAGAGGTGCTATCGACCAATTCTGTGGACGGGTCGGAGAAGATCAGTGGCGTGGGAGAGAGAAAAGCTCGTGAAGTACCACCATCGGAGGCGAAGCTTGACGTCCCCCCCAATGGAGGGTACGGCTGGGTGTGCGTTGCTTGTTGTTTCATGATCAATGCGCATACATGGGGGCTGAACAGCGTGAGTTTGTTCTTGATCGGAAACGCTGTTTCGACCTTCCGTCTCGCAGAATTTCATGCTCATACCTTACTTTGCAACGTAGTCGTATGGGGTCTTTTTAGCTCACTATCTTGACACCAAAACCTTCCAAGGAGCCTCGTCGCTCGACTTTGCTTTCGTTGGCGGCCTCTCAATATCACAAGCCCTCTTAGTCTCGCCCATCGCAACGATATGTACTCGCCTCTATGGCACCCGCACTACGCTGTTGATCGGTGTCTTCTTCGAAACTGTCTCCCTGATCGGCGCTTCTTTCGCCAAGGAGATCTACCAGCTTTTCCTCTCGCAAGGCATCGCATTCGGCTGGGGCATGGGATTCCTCTTCGTCGGCTCCGTGGGCATTGTACCTCAATGGTTCACGACCCGTCGCTCTCTTGCAAATGGCATCGCTACCGCGGGCAGCGGCTTCGGGGGTCTGATGTACAGCCTCGCAACGAACGCAATGATCCAGAACATCTCCCTTGGCTGGGCCTTTCGTGTCCTGGGTGTTCTCGCTCTTGTCGTCAACTTGATCTGCGCTTGCCTACTCAAGGACCGCAACAAGCAGGTCGGCAGCAGCCAGCTGGCTTTCGACTACTACCTTTTCAAACGCATTGAGTATCTGCTCCTCCTTGGCTTCGGCTTCTTTAGCATGCTAGGGTATATCGTGCTGCTCTTCTCCCTCCCTAACTATGCCTCCAGTATCGGCCTCACGCCACGGCAAGGAAGCGTCATTGGTGCTTTGCTTAACCTAGGGCAAGGACTAGGCAGGCCCCCTATTGGCTATTTCAGTGATTCTGTGGGCAGAATCAACATGGCGTTGGCAATGACGTTTCTCGCTGGGCTCTTCTCGCTTGTCATATGGGTTTTCGCGAGCAGCTACGGCGTTTTGGTTTTCTATGCATTGATTGGTGGTACGGTAGCCGGCACGTTCTGGACGACCATCGCACCAGTTACCGCGGAGGTAGTGGGATTGCAAAACGTGCCGGCTGCGCTGTCCATAACGTGGCTGGCCCTTGTCCTTCCAACCACCTTCAGCGAGCCTATCGCGCTAGAGATCACGGCGGCAAACGATGGGAGATATCTTGGTGCGCAACTCTTCACTGGCTCCATGTACATTGCCGCAGCCCTCTGTGTGTGGTTTTTGCGAGCGTGGAAAATTGGAGAACTGGAGGATATTGCAGCTACAACGGGAAGACACCCCGGGGAGATCGACGCCGTGACTGCTCTACCTATAGGGGAGGCTAGCAGTGTGTGTCCCGTAGGTGTGGCGGTCACAAAGTCTAGCACTTTTAAGCGTTTGTGGAAGTGGATAAAGGTGTAAGGTTGAAACCATATACGCGCGTATAGTACAAGAGATTTGTTCCTATAATCCAGCTAAGCATTATTAGTAGCATTTGCTCTATGAGAACCACGTTCTAGCTATTGGAATGTGTCCTCTTTATGTAGCAATAGCCTTAGGATAGGCTGTTAAACAAAGGTAGACAGTAGTAGCCTTAAGATAAGAATTGTTAGAATTGTGTGTCCTTTGTGTTAAGATAGCCTTAGAACAGGTCTTAGCTTTAGGATAGGTCTAAGCAAAGAAGGTAAGGAACAAAGACAGAAGGCTAAACTAGTTAGTCTTAAGATGTATAGGGAGGTATAGAAGGTATTAGACACTAGACTAGCAAGGGATATAACGTAGTACTAGCTATATTTTTAGCTAAGTATTAATAAGTGACTTAATTCTCTATAAACTTGGAGATGTTAGAATTGTGTGTCCTTTGTGTTAGGAGCGCCTAAGGACAGCCTTAGCCTTAGGATAGGTCTAAGTAAGAAGGGCAAGGAATAAAGACAGAAGGCTAAACTAGTTAGCCTTAAGATAGGAACACAAAGTGTAGGGAGGTATAGAAGGCATTAGACATTAGACTAGCAAGGGATATAACGTAGTACTAGCTATGTTTAGCTAAGTATTAATAAGTGACTTACTTCTCTATAAGGTAGAAGAGAAGGCCTATATATATATATATAAGGCAGCTAAGTGCTAAACAACTAGATAGGAGTACTTAACAAATACCTTTGAAGGTTATTTGCGTTACCCCTAGACTAGCAGGGAAAGTCCTTCTAGTTTAGGAAAGTACTTTGTTAGTCTTGTCTTAGAAAAAGCTATAGGGGTTTTTCTAGACCTATGCAGGGGTACTAAGACCTATATAGGGGTACTTAGCCTAAAGATAGGCATGTAGGGGCTTTTAAGCTTGCAGGATCTAGGCCTAAAGACCTTAGAAATGAATGTCTTAGAAGGAGAGCAAAATTACCTGTTTCTAACACCCCTCCTTAATTTCTATAGTCCTTACAAGATCTTTCATAGATACTTAGTAAGTCTTAGAATAAGGCTTGCAAAGAGACTTCAATTTGATAAAGGTTATGTTATTATAACTCTTTATTCTTTGTGTTGCAGTTCTGTTATGTTGTTATAACAATTGCTTAGCCTTAGGATAGGTCCTATCCTAGAGCTTAGGGTTATATCTTATAACTCCTATTTTGTTTCTCTATTCTTTAAAGGTAGCCCTAGGCAAGGATTTTGTAAATCCATCTACTAGTTAGTCTTTAGAAGTAGTGTATTCTATGGTTAGAATTCCCTCTTCTATTTGTTGCCTTATAAAGTGGTATCTAATGTCTATATGTTTAACCCTAGAATGGGTTGTAGGGTTTTTTAATAGACTAATTGCTACAGTATTGTCGACTTTTAGCTTAGTAGTAGCTAGCTTGTCTACTACTTTGTCCTGGTTTTTTAGCTTGATAATGCTAAGCAAGAGTTTTAACTATATAAGTTCTTTTGTAGCATGAGCAATTGCTATGTATTCACTTTTATAGCTAGAAAGTGCTACAACAGGCTGCTTTTTTGAACTCTAGCTAATTAGGGAGTTATTATAGAAGAATCTATAACCAGATATGGATTTTCTATCGGTCCTATCACTAGCCTAATCTGCATCTGAACATCCTAGTAGCGTAGGGGTACTACTAGCAACATTGCTTAAGGCTAGCAAATTTAGTGGACTTGCAACATTGCTTAAGGCTAGCAAATGTTCTGGACTTAGAACATTGCTTAAGGCTAGCAAATGTGCTAGACTTGCAACATTGCTTAAGGCTAAGGTAGGGGTACGTCCTATCCTTAGGACACAGTCTTATGTGCCTGCAAGATACCTATATATTCTTTTAAGGGCATTAAAATGCTCCTTAGAAGGATTCAAAGCATACTATAATATTTTTGCGACACTAAATGCTAGATCTAGTCTTGTTTCTAGCATTAGGTACATAATGCTTCCTATGCAGGACTAAAATTGCCTTATTTGGTCTAAGGCTTGCTATTCAGGATTTTTCTGTAGCTCTAGGCTAACTTCTATAGGAGTAGCAGTTAGATTGAGTTTTTCTGCTTTATAGTCTTCTAGTATCTTTTTAATGAAGGCTTGCTATAAAAGGTATATAGTCCTAGTAGCCCTATTACGTAGGATTTCCATTCCTAGGTAGTAGTAGCATGCTCCTAGGTCTGTTATTTAGAATCTGTTAGTAATAGCAATCTTTGTGTTGCTAATTACTTACTTACTACTTCCAAAAATGAGTAGATCATTAACATATACAGCTATAATTATAGCTTGTTATTTATTGATGAAAACAGCACAGTCTACATCTATATAGATAAAACCTATAGATTGTAAGAAGCTGTTTAGGGTTTAGTACTAAACCCTAGGAGATTGCTTTAGGCTATATAAGGCCCTATTAAACTTGTAGACTAGTGGTCCTTTTGAAAATCTAGTAGGCTGTTCTACATAGATTTCTTCTTCTAGTTTGCTATTTAGAAAAGCTATAACTACATCTATTTACTCTATTTCTAGATCAAAATGGGCTGCAATTGTAAAGAGTAGCTTGTAGAACATACGTTTAACTACACTAGCATAGGTCTCTGTGTAGTCTATGCTATATTCTTATGTGAAACTTTTAACAACCTATTTGCTTTTATATTTAATGACTTGTCCACTAGGTCCTCTCTTTTTTCTATAGACCTATCGACCTTTTAGTACATTCCTATCCTTAGGAAGAGGCACTAGTGTCCATGTTTGCATTTTTGTAAGGTCATTGTACTCTAGGGTTATAGAGTCTTGCCATTTTTTAGCATCTAGTGCTTTTATAGCTTGATTGTAGCTTTGTAGGTCTTTTTAATTTGTTGCTATTGTTCTAGTACAGAATGCTTTGTATGTTGTTGTTAAGGCAATTGGATCTAGTGAGCTAGACAAATCTCTAGAAAATGAGGATTCATTTTCATTTTGGAAGATATTGCTAGAGTCTTGCTCTAGACTATCTTCTTCTCTTTCTTCTTAGAAGATATTGCTTACATCTAACTGTAGACTATTTTCTTAAAGAACGTTGCTTAAGTCTAATTCTAGACTTTCTTAGAGAACATTGCTTAAGTCTAAGAATAGACTATCTCCTTGTGTTTAGAAGGTATTACTAGAGTCTTGCTCTACGCTAGTTTTTGTTTTAAAAACATTACTTAAGTCTAACTCTAGACTATCTTCTTATGTAGTACCCCTATGTGATTTTATAGAGTCTTACTCTATAAATTACACACTAGAAGTCCTAAACACTTGTTTTTTTTAATAGGATCATAGACCCTATAAATGCTATCTCCTTTATACCCTACTAGAGCATATCTAGTAGATCTTTAATTGAATTTACTAGTGACTTTTTCTAGTAGTATTACTAGAAAGCAGAGACATTCTAGGCTCCTAAGATAGCCTAGAAAAGGATCCTTCTTATAGTAAAGACTATAAGGGTTTTAGTATCCTATTAAAGAGGAAAGTGATCTATTCCTTAGGTAGATCATTGTAGACATTAATTCTACCTATAGGAATTAAGGAAGCTTAGTAGCTAGAAGGGTAACCTTTAGCTAGTTTGTGATTGTCCTGTTCTTCCTTTCTATAACTCCATTTTAGTTTAGACTATAGGGAATAGTATTTTCCTAAATAATCCCTACTTGTTTTAGCACTATTTGTAGTGCTTAGAATTCTCCTCTATTATCACTTCTTATTCTTGTAATAGAAGTGCTACATTATTGATTTTCTACTAAGGCTTTAAATTCCTTGAATTTTTAAAAGGTTTCTAACTTTGCTTTTAGTAGGTAAAACTAAGAATAGCGTGAATAGTTATCTGTTATAGTAAGAGTATAACTAGCTCCTCCTAGGCTAGTAGGATTTAATAGTCCTATTAGATCTATGTGAAGTAGTTCTAGAATAGAAGTACCCCTATTTAGAGAAACTCTTAAAATCTCCATTTTTTTTGCTAGAATGTAGGGTTAACAAACAAAAGGGTCTTTTTCCTTATCTAGTAAGGGTAGTCCATCTGTTTTGTTGCTAAGGGCTCTAAGGTAGTCTTGCTAATTTAGGTGTCCTAGCCTTTTATAGAGAGTTTCTAGGGATACCCTAGAGTCTTTGCTTATAGCCTTACTAGAGGTTAAGTCTAAATCTTTGTTTGTGATATTGCTAAAGGCTAAGTCTAAACCTTTATTTGCAACATTGCTTAAGGCTAAGTCTAAACCTTTGTTTGCAACCTTACCTAAAGCTTTATAGCTGCTTTTTGTAGTACTAGGCATTGCTAGTATAGTAACTTTTTCTTTAATAGTAGTAAAGGCTACTATTTAATTCCTTGCATTTATAATAGTAGCTTTAGCATTGCTAAAATTAACCATTAAATTATGCTAAAGTAGTTGTAGGATAGATAGTAAATTTAAGGCTATGTATAGAACATAGAGGCATTCTTGTAGAAGCAAAATAGCAGGAGAGCCATTTAGTCTTTCTA
>NAJN01000951.1:0-15189 GCA_005059845.1 Cryomyces minteri | reverse complement strand
CTCTGCTGCCCGCCTGGCTGGCCCCGGGACTGCCCGTCGTGATCTGCGCTTGCTGGCGCCGCTGGATGGCCTCGAGGTACGGGCTCGGCAGGTAGCCCATGCGACCATCGCGCGCGCGGCAGCGCCACCACTCCGGTGGGTTGCCCAGGGGGTCGGTCTTCGACAGCACGGCGACGAGGTCGCCCTTTTTGACGGCCAGGTCGACGCCTTGGACGGCTTGTTGGTTCGCTTCAGGTGTAAAGTCGTACAGCACGCGGCAGAATTCCAGCTTTGACGGGTCCATGAGCGCGTCGGGCTGCTGGCCGTAGGCGAGTTGTGGGTTTGCTTCGAGACGCTTGCGCTCTTCTTCTTCTTGGCTGCGCGCGAGCGCTTTGATGAGCTTGCCCATCAGGTAGGGGAGCCCAAAGACGGCGACCATGAACATGATGAACGGCTTCTTCGATGGCCTGGGTGCCGCTGGTGAGCCGTCAGGCATCGCGCCGGTGAAGGCGGCAAAATTCGCGGGCGTCAGTTCTTTTGACGATGCGGGAGGAGGACGGCCGGTGATCTTGGCGAGGAGGGTGCGGATCCAGCGGAGGACAGTGAATATTCCAAGGACGGAGCCGAGGGTTTGGCGGAGGTTGCCGAATTGTTCTGCGACCGATACCATTGCTGCACAGGATGTCAGCATCTGAAACGGCGAGTGAGTCTCTGAGGCGTGAAGAACGCTTACCGAAGAAGCTCGAATGCGTAGCCATATAAGTACTCTCCAGCATCTGCGCAAACCCTCCAAAAGCGCCCACGATGCTCTCAATGATCTGAAATGTCGCCTGCGTGCTCTGGCTGAAGCTCTGCGTCAAGCTTTGTGGGTCTTGCGGGTTCATGCCGTTCATACCCCCCATTCCTCCATACATCCCACCCATCCCACCACCGTACATCCCGCCTCCATATCCACCCATGCCCATGCCACCGCCATACATGGAGCCATAGCCGCCGCCCATGCGCGAGTAGGGCGAGGAGTAGCTGTTCATGCCGCCGCCGTAGCCGTATGGAGAGGAGCCGTATCGATTTGCGGTACCGTAGGGTGAGGGAGCGTAGTTCGAAGCCGTGCGATTGACGACGGAGTTGAGGGTGTCTGGACGTTGAGGGAGGGCGGGAGGACCGGAGCTGGATGTGATGGATGTTGTTGCGGCCGGGTCACTGGGCGCGGCGGCTGGAGAGAGTACTGATTCTGTGTGAGTTTCGTTGTTTCCGACTAGTGCTGGGTAAAGCAGGCCGTACCTGATGATGCGCCTGCTCCAGCTCTTTCCCATGGCTTAGGCGGCGAGGGCGAGGCCATATATCCTGTCCTCTTGACCTCACCAACTCTTCATCGGCTCGAGTGTAGTATCGCGTCGCAGTGTCGATGGTGTGGGTGATGTCGAAGCGGCTTCGATCCGGAAGCGAGCGAGTGGACGGATGCGGAGGTGGGGCGAAGCGGTTACGATGCGACGTCGACGAAGCTGTCGTGACTTGCTGCAGTCGTGTGATGTAGTGTAATCGGGAAGCTGGGAAAGAGAGTCGTTATAGTGAAGTCGTTCATACGCAGACGTGTCTGTTCAACTCGTTGGAGTCAACAAAGCTTTGCGCAATGACGGGCGGGTTTTCGAGTGGCTGACACTGCCTCGGCTGAAGAAGGCCGAACGTCTGACAAGGCATTTCACACGCTCCAAGTACAGTTCGAGTAGTTCACCATTCAACTAATGCAGTCAAGTATCCAAGGTCATTCATAAGTTATGGGTCGACATAAACAGCATGGACATTACGGCCAGGAACTCCACTAAACACGTTGTAGCGTAAGCTACCCTTCACAACCCAACTAAAGAGCAGTCCGTTCAACCTAGCAATCATCCTCCGTAAGGCACCTATCGGCGACGACGATGAATGCAGGTGGAGCGCAGCTCGGAATAGAAGTAACATGCGCAGCGGAGTACAGCGATCCAACGACCTGGATAGAAGCCATTCCAATATCGACAAGAGCCAGGATCCAAGACACTATTTACATATCCAACGTACGCCACAAGCACGCACTCTCCAATTCGGTCCTCTCCTCTACGAGAGCGCAAAGACGGAGGTGTCCTTGTTCTGAGTGCTTGTCGCAGAGCAGATGTTGGCGATGGCGGAGGCGGACATGGAGCTGCCGAAGCTCGTGTTGCTGTCAAGGATCTGGATGTGGATGTTGTCATCGTACAGAACAAGGGCTGCCTTAATCGTACCACTTGTCGGGCGCACAAAGTAGTCGGAATCGCCACCAGCGATGTTGCCATGAAGAGTGGACTTGCAACGGGTGTTGCCAGAGTCGAGAACCTCGAAGATGTCGAACTCTCCACAACCGGAAGTCCAGCAAGAGCATTCGGCGGGGCCATACTGGATAGTGTTGGGAATCTGGTTGTTCAGCATCCAGATAGCAGGCATGTCTCCGTTGGTGCCCCTGTTGCCGTCAAGAGGCATACTGAACTCGAAGAAGAAGGCCTTGTGAGCACCATCGAAGCCGTCTGAGGAGTACGTTAGCCGCTTGATCGGGAAGTGTCAAAGATCGGTAACCTACGGTAAGAAACCGCACCCGGACGAGTGTATCCGCAGGAACCGCTCTTGCACTCCTTGTCAGACTGGATGACAATCTCAGTGTTAGAGGACAGGGTCACGTCCTTGAGCACTTGCGGCGACGAGGCGCCAGACTTCCCATCGGCCGAGGCGTAAGAGAGGGAGTTGCCGAATTTACTACACGTGTATTAGCCAAGATCTGCTACAGGAAGTTTCAAAACACTCACTAATCGAAGACACCAGATCCGGATCCACCAAAGTGGTTGAGGAAGGTCAGACCGTGAGCAGTGCCGTCGGCGGAGTTGTAGTAGGCGATTTGAGACCAAGCGCCTGAAGCCGCGGCGGCAGCAGCAGTGGAGCTCTTGGCCGCCGAGGAAGCGGCAGCGGAAGAGGCGGCAGAAGAGGCAGATGAAATGGCAGCAGCCGAGACAGCCTTGACGGTCGAGGTAATGGTGGTACCGGCCGCCGTCACGGTGCTCGTGACTTTTGAGGTAGCTGCGGTTGTGGCGGCAGCAGCGGTCGAGGTGGCAGCGCCAGCGTAGGCGTTGACCCACGAAACAACCTTGCCATTGATCGTGGCAACAACGATGTCGCCAACAGCGCGCTTCTCCTCCTCATGGGCTTTCTGGATCTCACGGACCTCCTGTTGATGCTCGTGAAAATGCTGGTGGCCGTGACGGCGAGCGTGCGCACTGCGCTTCTCCTTCAGCTTGGACGAGGACCCCGAAGAGCTAGGGGTGTATACGGCAAACTGCTTCAGTTGCACAGGGCCACGGAAGTGAAGGGATACCTGCATGAAGTCGTGTCAGACCACGAGGCCAGCAAGACGGCGCATTAACGTAACGTACCTCTTCATCCAGCGGAGACATTGATCCAGAGTATCCGAACGGGCTGGAGCTGCAGGCACCGGAGCTGCCGTCCATGTTGGTCACCTTCTTGTAGGAGCCAGATCCTCCGACGCCAGTGTAAGTGATGGCCTTGACGGCCTGGCAGTACCAGTTGCCATTGATCTGCTGGGAACCAGTCGCGCAGAGATCGGCGGCAACGCCAGAGACGGCAGCGGCGAGCACCGCACCGGTAGCGATGAAGTTGTGCATTCTGGTGGTTGTTGTTGTTGTACTGGTGAGTATGTAACGACGAAGTCTAGCTTTGTGGTGTATTTAATCGACGGATCGGTGAATAAGGGGCGCTTTGTTAGATCGTCTGCTGAAGGGTATTGTAGGTCCGACTGTAACGTGGTATAGCACCAAATGAATGTCTGTTCACCTGGTGAACTGTAAAAGAGCGACAGAGGTCAGTAGGTAAACGCAAGGGAGGACGGTGTTGCCGAGCGTCAGGAATGAAGAATGAAGGCTGGGCTGCTGGGGCATGAGCTGATGTAAAGTGATGTGTGCCTTGTGGCGCTAAGGCCCCTAGACAAACACCAAACACAATGGAGTAACCTTGCAATTCCCACAATTCATTTCCCGCGTACATGCAATCACTCGACGAGCCGTCCTCTAGGCCTTTGTTGCACAGCACACTGCTCCGTCCCTCCACACAAACTGTGTTCCAACGGGAGCATGCTAATGCTGCGTATAGGCGTATAGGCGTATAGGCGCATGGAACAGACAGCTTGCGACAGCCTACAACGCTCGCCGACCCAGGGTCTCCTCAAACAAACAGCGGCACACGATCGACCAGTCGAAACAGGCATGCATGTGCGTTTCGCCATTCAGGAACGCGACAACCCACGGCTCAAAGTGTCTGCACGGCGGGAATTCAACCGCTTGGCCGCTTCAAGCCAAGACCTGGATCACTCCCCATTGCCGACTCCGAAACGCCAATGGAACAGAAAAGCCCAGTCGTCGTAAGCGTCCTCTCGGCCCTGCAACTAGGTCCCTAGACGCCGAACCCTGTTCCCCAACCTCCGCCTTTTTCTCAGGCACAGCAGGAACATCAGGCACAGCGAGAATGCATGCATGTGGATAAGGTGAGCGGACTCGCTTGTCTAGAAGCTCGGTTGCAGCAAGAGTCTTTCTTCTGTCTCACCACGCCAGATTGCGCACTTTGCGCACAGCAGAGAAAAACGTGTTCGCACTTGCCCCGACGAATGCGACACGAGCTTGTCGAAGCCGCCACATGCGACATATTTCCATGGCTCAGGTACTCGTCGTGACGGTTTCCCAGGACAACGTTTTAGACTTCGCCTATTACTGCTTGCGATCTTCAATGCATGCGATAGCGATTAATGGGATTCTTACTTATGGCAGCACAACAAGAGAATTTGCAATAGAGTTTTCCCTCTCACTCCGAGGACGCTGGTTCCGGCAGCGCCCACCCCTGTGTTGCATGATTGATACATCGTTGTGCTCTGACATGTCATGCCACCTCGTGCAGAGTATACGCGGCGTGTCATGAATCGTTCTTGCATAATGGCCAGACCTGACGCTCAACGTCTCTGCAAATTCAATGCCCAGCTACTGTATGTTAGACTATCCGGTTGGAGAAGACGATCCGGCCTTATTGTCGCATCTAAGGCCTAGGTAAGAGAGCTCATGCGAAAGGACAACCATATGGAAGGTGTGCCATCGGCGATCACAGACCTAGCACTCTTCGTGGACTTGAAGAGAACTTAATTGGCCATGACTGAACAGCCAAAGCCAATATTCAATCACATTCGATGAGCCGTTCCTCCTATTCGAGTAAGAACGCGGAGTGAGCACAGTGGTGTGAGGTGTGTCGCCCGCTGAGTGCTCTACAAAGACCAGATCTGTATGACTCGCAAGCGATTCTGGTGTCTCCAGAACTCGACCTGTTGTAAGTGTGTCCTTGCAATTTAGTATGCATATGCTACGAATACATAATTCAGTTGTTGAAACAGTCGAGAGCTCCGCAATGTCAAAGTGGCTCAACAATGAGACGGCCTACGTAATGCTGAAGCGATGTGGATTGCTAGTACGATGGCTCAACTGGGCCTACGCTTTGCGAAATACAGCTACGATTCGCGTCTTGACCCAACCATGCTCATACCTTTCAGAAGTGACAGCGCTGTAATGGTACGAATGTGGTTGGAGACAGCGTCGTAGCACAATAACAATAGCGTCTCGCAGACCGCCAAGGTGGGGTACATTTTTGGCAAAGAGTACCTGGACATTTAACAGCGCAGTTTTATCGCATCACTGGTGCTGTTGTCGCAGAAGTATCGACCACACACCGGATCACGAGTCTCAGACGGTGATTCAAGAGAAAAGAAGACATTGATCAGCGCCGGACTTCGAGGAAAGCGCCGAGGGCAACAGTAGTTCGAACAAGTCGCTTTGTGTGCTTGACCAAGTGCTTCTCCGGGTCCGTTGCGTACGGAAATTGTGATGTATGGTACTGTTGACCTGCCATTTGCATAGCTCTCGTTTGACTGTTCCTTACTTGAGAAGCTATAGTGGTGAAGTATACGACGGTTCCTATTGGAAATCTATGAGCGCTGGAAGACTGCAAATATCATGCCAGACGGTTCCTTCTCTTTGGTTGCTGCATAAATCACTTCGAAGCATACCGCTCACCCTTGAGTGTTCTAGTATTGATGGTGAGATAGAAGTACGGATTGTAGGCATGGCTGATACAATACGTTAGCTGGAAGCTCACCGAAAGACGGGCAAATAGCATGCGTATAAGAAGATTGATCAGAAGTCCATTTAGATCATCGAGACCAGAGGGCCTCTGACATAAGAGGTACCAGAAATAATGTGTATTGGAAAATTTCATCATTGTGTAGACGTGATGCGCAAGCGGGATGGGACTCGTAACTTACTCAAATGGATGTGTACATACTGCTGCAGATGAGATAACTGACAGACAAATCTTCGCGCTGCTGCGAGTAAGCAGTTGTTGTGAGCAGATTGTCCACGAATATCAAGAGAACCTTGAGAGGTTGATGAAATTCCGCAAGCGCGGAAAATCCTTCGGCCGCAAGCCGTAGATGCGCCGGCACCACTTCGAATTTTGAGACCGGCAACCTCACTTGATTGCGACCAAACGACAACGACGAGCACACGAACCCAAAACCTACTCGAACACCAATTGGCAAGATGGGTCGTCTTCACAGTAACGGGAAGGGTATATCAGCCAGCGCTATTCCTTACTCGCGTACTCCTCCAGCCTGGCTCAAGACCACACCGGAGCAGGTCGTCGATCAGATCTGCAAGCTCGCAAAGAAGGGCGCAACTCCATCGCAGATCGGTGTCGTCCTCCGTGACTCGCACGGTGTCGCTCAGGTCAAGGTCGTTACTGGTACGACTGGACTCTTCACATCCAACATGTCGGAAGTTAGGGCTAACATGTGCAACAGGTAACAAGATTCTCAGAATCCTCAAGGGCAATGGTACGGTGCAACCTGTGTGAAACGCGAATCAACAAGCCATGCCGATGTCTTTGCGACCTGGCGTTGGCTGCGTAGTACAACATATGCCTCTGCTTGGTCTTTGACTGACGGAGTGATCTACAACACTAGGCCTCGCACCTGAGATCCCAGAGGACCTCTACATGTTGATCAAGAAGGTACGCACAAATTCCTGCCTCCACATTTCCCTCTCCTCGCCATATTTGGAACTTACCCACTGAATTCCATAATCTCTAGGCTGTCGCTGTCCGCAAGCATCTCGAGCGCAACCGAAAGGACAAGGACTCCAAATTCCGCCTCATTCTCATCGAGTCCCGCATCCACCGTCTATCGAGATACTACAAGACCGTTGGTGCCCTTCCTCCTACCTGGAGATACGAGAGCTCCACTGCTAGCACCATGGTTGCATAGATGACCTTCAGCGGCGAACTCAGCTGCCTGTGCGTGGGGAGGCAGGAGGAACGGACATTGGTCGGTGGGCATTAAGATACCAGATGGCAGGCCAGATACTCAATGTTGTCAAGCATAGCAATGGATTGACTGGCGTATATCGGGTCGCACATTTCGGGTTCTGATGCAGCTTTTGTGATGATGTGTCTTTTCTGTCCGCAGTAGCAGTTCATGCAACCCCGAACGTAAGAGGAACCCGGACTTCGCCCAAACCACCCTTCCACTCAAACTCCGTCGCTATGCAGTAGATTCGTTCGACTCCATGCCGACCACGTTCCACGCCCAAGAGCGCCGTGCTTCTTAAGGGTTTCCTCTCAGCCAGCCGCCCCTCTTCCCCGTCTTCTTCAGTGACAGACTAGCTCGTCCCCTCAACCTCCACACTCTTCCCCGCCAGGAACTCACTCAGCCACTTCAGCGGTTTTTCCGGCTCATGTGCCGCCAAGTATTTCATCCCCTCCAACAGATGCGGTGTGACGTTCTGATTCAGATAGACGCGAGTAGGGGAGCCGTGGGGATTAGGCGCTGGAGGTGGCAGAAAGGTAACTGGCTGCGGAGGAATCGACACAGCTCGAGCGGCGGCATCGGCTTTGGGCGCCATAGGACCGAGAGCTGGTGCGGGTGTGGAGCGGTTTGAAGGGCCTGTTGTTTGGGGAAGAGGTGGAGGTTGGTCGGGGAAGGGAAGTTGTGTCTGGTTTGGGTGAAGTGAGGTAAGTTTGTGACGACGCAGACAAAGAAGGGCAGGTTTGGGAGGACTTACTAGTAGCGAAGGCTCCTCTTTCATCTCGACGTCTGGTGCAGCTGGATCTGGAGGTACGCCATTTGATATAGGCTCGGCGGGCTGTTGCGCTCCTTCTGGGGGTGGTTCAAGATTTGGCACGGATGGGGACGCGCCATTCGGGGCAATCGAGGGATCCATCGTACCCTGATCTACTGTTTCGCTAATGGGAAGGTGTGCTTGGGGATATTGGGAATACGAGATACCTCATCGCAAGGTTCGCTGCTTGAGCGGATGCGCCGGTCGAACTTCGGGAAGCCACGAAGACTTCGAGTCCCGACACTGTCTATAGCAGTCCACCAGAGCCTGAGTGAATGGTTTTCTTCGAAGAGTTTATAGTTCAGCAACTAACGTAGGAAGCCTTAGCTTTGTGTGATCACAAGATGAACCTATACCCAGACGTGGTCCTCGTCAGTGCTACGGAGTGGTCGAGGTTGGGACACTCCGACAGCAGTTTGTCTCAACATGGAGGTATTAGTGACCGGCTTTTCGTCATCATCCCCCACACAGTACAGAGTGATCTTTAGAACAACTTCATTGCCTGACTTCACGCCGATCCTACTATCTTTTGTTCTCGTCGCTAAACTGTCATGCTACATTGATTGACCAACAGTAAGATTCCTAGCCTGTTTCGTCGGATAACTTTTCAATTCTTCATATGACTAAATCATGTCTGGCAATGCCGTCTACGTCTCGACGGCTTCAATTGGGGGTTCAAGAAAAGACATGAATGAATCCTCCAAGGATTAGAGGCTTCATGCAATGTTATGGTACAGTCCAGATTGGCCTTTCATGTACACTTTCTTCGTACATGCTGCTCACTGGGATTAGTTCAGGACTATATCAAAGCTCGATCGGATTCTGTGACTGTTTTCGCTATGAAACGGGCACCATTAGATATGAGAGACGAAGAAGTGGAAAGCCTATATGGGTAGCTGCAACTAAGTAGTCACTCAGTGTGGTCCTAGAGCTTTTTTTGCCGTAGCCTGATCCCGTTCGTAACAGTCGATTAGACCCGAGGTACTCTTCAAGTGAATGAGAAGACTATTTCGGCCGGAGAAGTTCGAAGGGCAACACATAGCACAGGTTTACCCGTCTGATCCAACTTACCCTCTTCAATCCTGCAAGGTCAGAAACCCTGGCATCTCCTTGTCAACCTCACTTACAAACTGTTACTGAACTTGGCCCTTCGTCTTGTAACCCTTGAACAACTGACTTCTTTTCATCACCTCACTTTTTCACTCGTTCTACAACTGAGCCACGCGACCAGCCGTAAACTAGGTTCAAGTGTCTGCGACTCTCCCACAGCTTCTGAAGTCCAATAATCTTCAAGAGAGCACTGAGTTGTCTGGTCGATCTCCTATTGAGCTGTTTCACTCACCACGATCTGCCTGCATGCGGATCATCTGATCTTGTCTGGACCTCCCCTTCGAGCTGACATTTTCTCTTGCTCTCTCACGTCAAGCTCGTACTCGAAATTCGGTCCCCGAGCCACTGAGCTGCTCAATCTCACACACTCGACGATCGGATTCTACATATCACCCTTGAGACTACTTTGGCTTCATAGTCAAGCTCCTTCCTCAACGCGACTCGTCAAACTCCTTCTCAGGTCGTCAAGCTCCTTGCATGAAACCGAACGAATACATACTTCTTCGACTTCACCCCACACTGGTGTCCTGCCCCAACCAAAAGTTTGCTTGATAGCTCTTCTACGAACGATTGACCTATCCAGCTACACAATTTCCTCCTTACGAACATCACTATGGTCTCAAAGAAGTTGGCCGTTGCTACGGCTGCGGTTACCAAGCCGGCCACCGCGGCTCCAGTGAGTCCCATTGATTCGATCTCTGTGTTCCGTGCTGACCTCTGTCTCAGAAGCGTAGGGCAGCTTCGTCAGCACAGAAGCCGTCCTCAAAGAAGATGAAGCTTCTCACTGCAGAGGACAACAGCGTCACTGCAGTCGACATCTATCATGACACTGAAAGCAATGTCGCCACGGTAAGCTCATGCATCCGATGTTGTTCGAACTGTGGGCACTGATGACAGGTAAAGGCTCTCGAGAAAGAGTCTGGCTTCGGACAACAGCTGAATCTACGCTCTGTCCGTCCGTTTTCAGTAGTCACATCCGTAAGTGAAATTTCTGTACTATGAATTGAATTAACTGACGAACGATCTCACTTCTGCCAGACTGTCCTCACCGAAGGTCCATATGCAGGCTGTCAGGCCATCATTCTCAAGGCGGCAAAGCCTTTTCCCTTCCAGAGACTGCCGCAAGAGCTCCGCCACATGATCTTTCGCCTGGTCATCGAGCCTGGAGAAGGCGTAGTACAACTCGACGGCAAGCGTGCTACCCGCAAGTCAGTCTTTGCGTCAGCCTATGGCAGCAAGTTCCGTCTCTCAGTGCTATCGATCAGCAAGGAAGTGAGCTGGGACAACCTTTCTCGTAAATCAGACAAACCAACTGACTACGACTGCTTTTACCAGATCCGCGACGAGGCATTGCCTATTCTCAACGACTTGAAGTTCTCCTTCGACTCGACCGCCACACTCCTTACGTTCTTGGCTCAGATCGGCGACGACATGCGCAGTCGTCTTCGTAACATTCATGTCAAAACCTATGCCAAGACCTCATCCAGCAATGCGCTTCACTTCTTGGCCGACTCCAAGAATCTACAGAAGCTCCACTTCGAAACTGGTGTGAGCTCAGACGCTACCCCGGAAAAAGCAGCGAAGGCTTTTCGTGCGGAAGCCTACCGTTTCCTGGAGGCCATCGGTGCGGCAAAAGGCGACAAGGACGCTGGAGTGGACATTTTGTCCTTTGGTGCTCGCTGCTTCACTCTGAAGGAGAGGGGTTCAGCTAGGCCATGGACTGCTACCGAGCATGAAGAATTCCGCGACCTACTCAAGGAGAAGCTCAAGTAGCTCCAGGAGATGCTTCAGGTCAAGAGCTTTAGGTAGAGAGGGGGTTTGTCAGCTTCTGAGTTCTACCGCCAAGGGGCCACGTTCGGACACCGTCGTGGTGTTCTTCGAACGAGCTCTCGTCTATCTTCTTGTCTCTCGACATACTTGGCGTTTCTAAACTTGAGCCAGCCGAGGGGTCCGCGGAAGTGCTTCGGTCAGGAGCTGGTCATTCCAGTCTTGTTTTGCTGACAATGGCGCTGATTGAACACGCGAAGCACAAGCAGTCAGGGGGAAACTGGAGACATTAGGCAGTCCATCACTTGAAAGCCGGGTCTTCCTACAATCCCAGTCAATTATGCTCACGCTGACTACTATGTAATCAGCACAAGCTAGTACCCCTCTTTACAGGTTATTCACCAGCACATAGTTATCCCGAAGTGGACAAGGTGAAGAAAGTGAGGTCTTCTGTGTTTACTAATGTGCACGTGACGGTGATCGGGCGAAGTACATCCAACCTCCACCTCCTCACGTTGACCTATTTCTCACATTCACTATTCGTGAAACCTACCTTCCTCGACTTCCAACCCCGTTAACGTACCATACGGCCTACGTTTACGGCCTGCCTACATTTGCGCACCATACGGCCTGCGTTATCGTCCTATACGATCGGTGCATCACTGAACTAGCAGGTCGCCATGGCCGACGGTAAGCCTCTCAAATCGAGCGCGACCGTGGACCCTCAACTAACAACCACCGCTTCAGCCGTTTCAGCGGACATTGACGCCATCACGCGTCTTCAACAAGAGCGTAACGCAGCCGCACAGGGGAAGAAAGGTTCCAAGGCTTTCGACCTCACCAGCCAGCGGACTAACGCATCGACCAAGGCTTCCCTGACTGATAACTTCGACACTGAACTCTACGGTTCCAACAATGGCTCCGACAAGTTTGCGGGCTACAACACGACCATCGCCGTCAATGATGACGAGGACATGGAAGATGCAGATGGAGATGGTGGTAGACGGCTCATCGGCCAGTACACAGCCACGAAGGCTCAGCTGAACGAGTTCGCGAGTGGTGCGACTGGAGAAGAGGACATCTTGATGGCGAGAGAGAAGCAGAACCAGATCGCCTCACGAGAGACAGACTATCAGAAGCGACGTCTTGATCGTGCGCTCACTCCGACACGGGCGGATCCATTCGCTACGGGTGCGCAGGCTGGGACTGTAGAGGAAGGTCAGAGCTACCGAGAGATCATGGCTGCACGTGAGCTCGAAAGGGAAGAGGCAAGAGTCAAGAAGTTGATCGAGGATAAGCAAGCGAACGGTGAAAATGGAGTCGTTGAACACGAAGCTACTCTCAAGGATGGTCAGAACGGAGGCGAAGTACATGAGGAGGCAGGACCTACAGCGGATGGAATTTCTGGACGCAAGAGAAAGCAACGATGGGATGTGTCCTCGGAAGTCTCGACGACAACTGGAGAGAAACCCACGGAGGCGAAGGTCAAGAGATCACGATGGGACCAGACACCAGTGCCAGGCGCTGCACCAGACGAAACACCACAGCGCCGCTCACGGTGGGATCAAGCACCTGCTCTTGGTGGTGTCACGCCAGTTGGAAATCAAGGGCTCGCAACTCCAATGCATTCATCGCAGTTAGGCGGTATGGTGGCATTCGGCACAGATATCTCTTCCCGCAACGCACCACTTTCAGACGAAGAGCTAGACCTTATGCTACCGTCGGAGGGTTACAAAGTCCTTGAACCGCCACCAGGATACGAACCTATCCGCACCCCAGCACGCAAACTGATGGCAACCCCCGCGCCAATGGCGAGTGCCGCCGGTTATGGTGGTTTCATGATGCAAGAGCCAGAGAACGCTCGGACAATGGGCAAGCAACTACCCACCGAGATCCCAGGTGTTGGTGATCTGCAGTTCTTCAAAGCAGAGGACATGGCATACTTTGGCAAGCTCGTTGACGGTGGAGATGAAGCTCAAATGAGCATGGAGGAACTGAAGGAGCGCAAGATCATGCGTTTACTGCTCAAAGTCAAGAATGGAACCCCTCCCATGCGAAAGACCGCCCTACGTCAACTGACCGATAATGCGCGCCAATTCGGAGCTGGTCCGCTCTTCAATCAAATTCTACCCCTTCTCATGGAGAAAACCCTCGAAGACCAAGAACGCCATCTTCTTGTCAAAGTCATTGACCGCGTGTTATACAAGCTGGACGACCTCGTTCGGCCTTACGTACATAAGATCCTCGTCGTCATCGAACCCCTCCTTATTGATCAAGACTACTACGCGCGTGTCGAAGGTCGTGAAATTATCTCCAACCTGAGCAAGGCGGCTGGACTAGCACACATGATCAGTACGATGAGGCCGGATATTGACCATGTGGACGAGTACGTGCGAAACACTACGGCTCGAGCTTTCGCCGTCGTCGCTTCAGCTCTCGGCATACCCGCCCTACTCCCTTTCTTGCGAGCCGTGTGCAGAAGCAAAAAGTCATGGCAAGCCCGTCACACTGGTGTCAAGATTGTCCAGCAGATTCCGATTCTCATGGGCTGCGCTATCTTGCCCCATCTCAAAGGTCTCGTTGACTGCATTGGTGACAATCTCAATGACGAACAAGCCAAGGTTCGCACTGTTACTAGTCTAGCCATCGCCGCGCTTGCAGAAGCCGCCAACCCATATGGTATCGAGAGTTTCGATGACATCCTAAATCCTCTCTGGACTGGCGCACGTAAGCAGCGTGGAAAAGGTCTAGCCGGCTTTCTCAAGGCTGTCGGATACATCATTCCATTGATGGACGAGGAGTACGCCAACTACTACACCAGCCAGATAATGGAGATTCTCCTTCGCGAATTCTCATCGCCTGACGAGGAGATGAAGAAGGTTGTCTTGAAGGTCGTTTCGCAGTGCGCCAGCACAGATGGTGTCACAGCAGGCTATCTCAAGGAGCACGTCCTGACTGAGTTCTTCAAAAGTTTCTGGGTACGCCGAATGGCACTTGACAAGAGGAACTATCGACAAGTCGTCGAGACTACTGTCGACCTTGGCCAGAAGGTCGGTGTCGGAGAGATTGTGGAGAGAATTGTCAACAACCTGAAAGATGAGAGCGAAGCCTACCGCAAGATGACTGTGGAGACAGTGGAGAAGGTCATCGCGAGTCTGGGTGCCGCCGACATTGGCGAGCGATTGGAGGAGAGGCTTGTTGATGGCATTCTACACGCCTTCCAAGAGCAGAGCGTTGAGGACGTCATCATGCTCAATGGTTTCGGTACGGTAGTCAACGCTTTGGGTATTCGATGTAAGCCGTACTTGCCTCAGATTGTCAGTACCATCCTCTGGCGTCTCAACAACAAGTCAGCAACGGTCCGACAACAAGCAGCCGACCTTATCTCACGGATCGCTATGGTCATGAAGCAGTGTGGTGAAGATGCGCTAATGGGCAAGCTTGGCATCGTGCTTTACGAGTATTTGGGAGAAGAATACCCTGAAGTGCTTGGCTCGATCTTGGGAGCCCTACGGTCGATCGTCACGGTCGTCGGTATCAACCAAATGCAGCCTTCTATCAAGGACCTGTTACCCCGCCTGACACCTATTCTGCGCAACCGCCACGAGAAGGTGCAGGAAAACACCATCGATCTGGTCGGTCGTATTGCAGACCGAGGACCGGAGAGTGTCAATGCTAGAGAATGGATGCGAATCTGCTTCGAGCTACTCGACATGCTCAAGGCTCATAAGAAAGGCATCCGTCGTGCCGCCAACAACACTTTCGGCTTCATCGCTAAAGCTATTGGACCACAAGACGTGTTGGCTACACTATTGAACAACTTGAGAGTGCAAGAGCGTCAGTCCCGTGTATGCACAGCCGTCGCTATCGGCATCGTCGCAGAGACATGCGCGCCATTCACTGTTCTTCCTGCATTGATGAATGAGTACCGGGTGCCCGAGCTCAATGTCCAGAACGGTGTCCTCAAGTCCCTCTCTTTCCTGTTCGAATACATCGGCGAGATGGCTAAGGACTACGTCTACGCTGTGACGCCTCTACTCGAAGACGCACTCATCGATCGCGACCAAGTCCATCGTCAGACCGCTGCTTCCGTCGTCAAGCATGTAGCTCT
>NAJN01000950.1:0-15195 GCA_005059845.1 Cryomyces minteri | reverse complement strand
CCCAGTAGAGGGACGACTGCTCATTGCCCAGCCAGGGTGTGTTTTGGTTCACGCTCGCTTTCTCCAATCCGGCGGAGGCTCCGACGGAGGGGAAAGGTATAACGTCTGAGGAGATGGATGGTCGGGCGGGCGAGGAGGATGTGGTGCTGGTGGTGGAAGGCAAAGTTTCGGAGGCTGCATTGGGCAGGCCAGCACTGTCTTGTCGGACTGGGCCCGAGCGGACAGAGAGTTGGCCGACGGATTTGCGGGGCGAGACACTGCGGGTAGTTGTACCGTTACGAGTGGACCCGCGGTCAAAGCTGCCGTTGCTGGCAATGCCTTGACGCCAAGAAAGAATACGGTCGGAGGGCGGTTGTGTGGATACCGAATCCCGCCTTGTCGTCCTGGCGCTGCCCCTCGTCTGCGTGCGGCCCAGAATGCTCGATCCTACTTTCTTGGAGAAGACAGACGAGGTCTCCCAGTTGTCGCTGCGGCGTTTGGCGAAAGCGCAGCCTTGGCGGAAGATCTTTATGTTACCTGCATAGTCAGCTGTGACAATTATGTTACCGCCTGGGTGAGCTGATCGAGCGATGTAGGCTGACGACTCTTCCGGTCTCCTGAATGTAACCTCCAAGGGTGTGGCCTGTATACTGCCGTTCTCTGTTGGCGCCCTCGAGTTCGAAGCTTGCGAATCAGCTCTACTAACAAGCGTGATATGCGGTGGATTGCAGAGGTCGTATAGTGGATCTTCAGAGCCACTCAGCAACTGCCTCGTCTTCATCGGCGCTAGAATCGAAGAGGTTGTGATAGATGTGTGCGCCTCGAACATCTCCACAGGGCGCTTGTCCCTCTTCTCCCCCTCGGACGGCCCAGTCGACCAGATGTAAGCTTTGCGATCTTCACTGCCGCAGATAACATAGCGAGCGTCATCGCTAAACGTGGCGCGGATTTGACTGTAATTGTTCTCGTTGCCCGTGAATTTCAGCTCCGGGCTCTTGTCTCGGTAGTTGTACATGCGTACACGGGAATCATTGCTCGATATGAGCACTTTGATTTCCCCACTTGCAACCCCAGGGGGCATATAGATGGTTTGGATGCCTGTTATCTTGCTCCCTCTGGCATTCTTCCCATGCGTAGACTTTGCATGAATCTGACTTTGGTACTTCAAGCCTTCAGTTTCGTAAAACAGACATAATCCAGTTAGGCAACCAGCAATTGCAGTCTTACCATCAGGAGTAAAAGATACTGCAGTGATCATGTCTGGCAGTTGACTCCAGAAAGCTACGCTTTTGTCGGGAATGCTCCAAAGTCGGAGTTTTGAGTCTAGAGAACCCGCGAGAAAAAATCGGTCATCTTTAGGATGGAAGGCTATTGACGGGACGAAGTCGTTGTGTTTGAAAGCGCACAGGCACTCAGTTCGACTGACATGCCATAGTCGTACAGTCTTATCCATAGATGACGAAAGCAGGAAGTTGTTCTTATAGACATTAGCCAGAGGATCGGCGCAGCAGCACATCTACCTACTTTGCTCCAGCTCAAATCCAGCACAGTAGATGTATGACCTTCATACTCCCTTATAGGCTTGCTTTGAAAAACAGGGGCGCTCAGATGTGAGGCTTGGCCTTCTGTAATGCCAGATGCCGCCTCTTCCTCCCTCTCGTGAGCCCGTCTATGTTCTGGAGTCGATAGGACAGCCCATAGTCGAACGATCTTATCTTGTCCCGCAGCCGCAAGGTATTTTCCATCCTTGCTGAATTCCATGGCCCAGATGGTTCCTTCGGTAGAGCCTGGTGTCCCCGTTGATCCAGTCTTGCCACTGCTCGGTCTCCTTCCGCTCTCGTTACCAGTCTTACAGCGAAGCTCTTGTGCCAGGAATAGCCGATTGAAGTCCTTTTCTTTCTTGTTTCGAGATCTGATCTTGATGTATGCTGGAGGTTGCGGGTGCCGAGGGTTGAAACTAATATTATCTATCGGTTGGGAGAAAATCTGAGCGTCCATTCCCTCAGGTCTGAGATCGCCTTGGTCTGATCCAGCCTCGCTAGGATCGTCCAGGACATCCTTCTTCTTGTTTCCAATGATCCGGCTCAGGAACGATACACCTTTCCTGTAGATTCGGTAATGTCAGCTCGGCGACTAAGCCTTACTCAGCACTCTAACAAAGCTAGATCCTGCCCTTGAGTGTAGAGAAGGATTGCCTAGGAACAGGTATGCTGACTTTCTTTCCTTGTGCCCGCTGCCACCAGCGTCGCTTCGCAATGGATGGTCTGGTGAGTGCCTTCCATCTGCAAAGCTCTCAGCAGACGACCCTAATGTCGAAATTGTGGGATTGCCCGATGATAGACGGAGTTTCGGTAGGAGAGGCCCTGGAGACGTGTTCGCACGCTTTAAGATGTGCTGTACATGAAGTCTGTCAGTAAAATCACTGGAGCGGCATGAAGTGGTCTGCCCTGGGTTTGATGCATACCTGCGACAGAGGATCAATGGCCGCCTGCGTAGGTCGCCGATCATCCCCAGCGCTGTTCAGAGGCGCCTGTCCGTTGACATGACTGGCGACTCCACTAGACAACGTTCGCAGTACCTTCACCGGCGAGGACCTCCCACTCGAGCTGGGTCTGGCTGTCTACCATTTTTAGTGGGTGATTCTCGCTGCGCAACTATCCTTCCAGGAACAGGACAACGTACCCTCTCTTACAGGGCTCTCTCTGGACGACGCTCTGCTAATCCGCCCGACCTCTGTGTACTCCTTCGCAGGTGATTGTATGGGAGATGCGCTCACCGGCGCCGAGTCTCTATTTTGGGGATCGGTAAGTCGAATTTTGGGAACGATGTCCGCCATCATATGTAACAATGATTCATCGGTGGTGACCGGAGTGAGGTGTCAATACGTAGTGTCTTCTAACGCTTCCTGGGTATTCGAGTTCGGATCGCTGCGGAAGTCCGCTGACGGAGGAGTGTCGAACACCTACTCTGTACTTTCGCAGCAATGGGCGGGAGAAGCTAGAGGCGGGTGGTTGATAGATGCCGATGATCCGGTACAGGCAGGCTTTAGGTTTGAGAGTGCTTCAGAGGATAGCCCTTGAGAATATGAGAGCCAAGAGGGACGTGTGATGTGGTATTCATCAACTACATTATGTACCTCTACCTTGGCACTAACAGCTGAGGTCCGTGACGTCGGAGAAGCATCACGCGATGCATCGATACGACAACTGGAATCTACTCGTGCCCTGTGAGTTTCTGATCATGTGGGTCATCGACAATACAATTGCTTCATCACAGCAGGCAATGGACATGATTGACTGTTCTTGTCGCTACAAATGCACTTTATCTAGAGTGTCCCTTATCCTTGTACCCAAACCTCGGAACGCCGTTGTCCACCGAAGAAAGATTGAGATGCGGTATTACGCCAAACCGAACCAGCCCAAAATGCTCGAGCAAATGCAGTACGAAGGTGAGTATACGCGGAAGTGAGGACGTGGAGGAATAGAATAGAGCAAGAGTAAAGTCAGGCGTCTAGAAGTCTTCATCGAAGTTGAAGTCTCCACTCATTACTGGCTCGCTCACTGGCGTGGAGCCCGAGGTCTGCTTGTTGTCCTGCTTCTTCGTGCTCGCCATAATACCTGCTTTTTGGTAGTCGCCGACACGCTTCTCGAAGAAGTTCGTCTTGCCTGCCAGAGAAATATTCTCCATAAAGTCGAAAGGGTTTGTGGCGTTGTAGTGCTTCTTAGTGCCAAGTGCCAAAAGCAGACGATCAGCAACGAACTCAATGTATTGACACATGAGCGTCGCATTCATGCCGAGAAGCGCACATGGCAGAGCGTCTGAGAGGAATTCCTGTTCAATCGCGACTGCCTCCGTGATGATGTGGAGAACAAGCTGGTCGCTTGGTTTGTTCTTCAGGTGCGAGTAGAGCAAGCAAGCAAAGTCAGTGTGCATTCCCTCATCACGAGAGATGAGCTCGTTGGAGAACGTGAGACCGGCCATGAGACCGCGTTTCTTGAGCCAGAAGATGGAAGCGAAGGAGCCGCTGAAGAAGATGCCCTCAACAGCGGCGAAGGCAATCAGACGGCAAGCGAAGGTGGAATTTTTGTCAGAGATCCATCGCAGAGCCCAATCGGCCTTCCTTCGAATGCATGGGACTAGGAGAGTTAGCATCTACAATCGTCTCGAAAGGTACCTTGCCCAACTTACTGTTGTCAATGGCGTTGAAGAGGTATGTCCGTTGCTTAGGCTCGCTGATGTAGGTATCGATCAAGAGTGAGTATGTCTCGGAGTGAATGTTCTCCATCATGATCTGGAAACCATAGAAGCAGCGCGCCTCGGGTATTTGTACCTCGCCGCTGAATCGCTCGACGAGATTCTCGTTGACAATTCCATCTGAGGCGGCGAAGAAGGCAAGAACGTGCGAGATGAAGAAGCGCTCGTCGTCGTTCAAGCGGTTGTTCCAGTCGTGCAGGTCCTTAGACAGATCAATCTCTTCGGCGGTCCAGAAGGACGCCTCCGCCTTCTTGTACATCTGCCAGATCTAGTTACAACGCTCAGATGTTAGTTTCGAGACATGCAAGCACTTTACGCGTGGATGACGCGTTGAGAAGAAGTACAAACCTCGTGGTATTTGATTGGAAAGAGCACGAAGCGTTGCGCATTTTCTGCGAGTATCGGTTCCATCTCAAGGCCATCTGCAGTCTTCTCCAGAGGTTCTGATTTCTCAGGCAGATCGTCGAGTATAGGTATGCCCTTGATGGGGACGGCAACCTCAGGTCCGGTAGATACAACGTTCTCCTTGTCGTCAATGTTGAAGTCGAGCTTCTTCGCCGGCGAACCGCTCATCTTGAGGTTCTCAATGGCTGCCGCCGCCTATATCAACACGCGTCAGTGATGCACTGCTATGACGAGGACTCGAAGCGGCGACGACGGAGCAGTTGTACCTTCTTCGATGGTGTTATCTGGGTAGTCATGATGGCTGCTATGCGTAGGGTATGGTGCAGAGGAACACCAAATGTACAAAGTCAGATGGAAATTGAGTAGTGTGTGCAGAGGATGTTGGTCGCGACAAAGAGCAGGCGGACAGGCACCTTAAAGAGAATCGCGAAGTCGCGTCTCACCGCGGAAAAACCTTTGACCGCATGACGTGAAGAACGCGTCCAGCCTCAAAACAATGGATTCCAAGCCACCCAATGACCAAGCTACCAGCATCGTGCTCGAAGGGCTCCACTGCGTTCGCGACAGTCTGAGAGATCTGAAAGCATAGACGACTTCTGCGATTGATCGGACATCATCAGTGTCCGGTGTGTTGCTGCTCAATTTGCGCATTCAGAACGCCGTTGCATAAAGTGCAGAATCATACAATAGATATATGTCCGTGTCTAATGAAATTGCTACCTGTCACCACACAATAATGGGCTTTACAGTCTCTCCCGTGTGCATCTCCTCAATCGCCTTGGCTAAGTCCTCCGCCTTGAAGTACTTGACTAGCTTGTTCACAGGAAGCTTCCCCTCCTGGTACCACTTGATCATCTGTGGCACAAACTTCGTCGGCTGCGAGTCTCCTTCTATGGCACCCATGAATTGCTTCCCTGTTATCATAAACATGAACAGCGGGATGTCCAGCGTCGCCTCTATGGGTGCTGTACCGACTTGGATGATCTTCCCTTGGTTCCTTGTGAAATCGACCGCTTGCCGAGTCAGTGCCGCAACACCGGTCGTATCTATGGAGATGGATGGACCAATGCCATCGGATGCTTCTCTCACTGCGTCACCAAGGCTCTTTCCTGAAGGAAGAGTGGAGGAGTTAATTGTGTGGGTTGCGCCGAGAGACTTTGCAAGCTCGAGACGGCCGTCAACACGATCAATACCGATAATAATCTTGCACTTCAGCAGCCTTGCCGCCATGATCGCGCTCAGCCCTACCCCCCCGAGTCCAAGCACAGCGACCGCGTCCTTCTCTGTGGCACCAGCGACTGTGGCAATGGTTCCGCTTCCGGTCTGTATACCACATCCGAGTGGAGCAAAAAGCTTCAACTCTTCTTTGTCCTTAATCAGGCCCTTGACGTTGACTACGGAGCGCTCGTTCGCTATCGTGACGTTGGCGAAGCTAGACTGCCCAAAGAAACGGCCTCCAATATCATGCTTGACGTCCGAAGCATCTGATGAAACTGACGAGGAGAGGACGAAGTCGTTGCCGCCGAAGAAGTTTATATCGTTGAAATCGGTGCAATAGGCTGGATGTCCGGTGTTGCACGAATGGCATTTGGAACAAGACGCAAAAGAGAGAAGCACGGGATCTCCAGGTTGTGCTACAGTGACTTTCGAACCCACGGCTTTTACGTAGCCAGCGCCTTGGTCACGTCAGCACTCGTTTGTACAGTTCAACCGTCTCTGCACAGGGTGGCTGACCTTCGTGCCCAAGAACCCGCGGGTAGAACACTCCTACATTGCCAGCCTCCTGGTTACCGAAGTGGATGTCTGTATGGCAAATTCCTGAAGCTATGACTTCGATGACCAGCTCCGTCTCTGCGATAGGCCGAAGCGTGATATCTTCTATTCTCCATTTGCCTTGTTTGTGCGGGCCATGCGAGACAATAGCTTTGCCCGAGTACTGCTGTGACGACATTGCTCTATGGTACTCTGCAAGTACACATGCGGAATGAGGCCGCCCCTATTGTACACGGCCTGGTTGTTACCCGAATCTGAATGCATTTCCGATGCCTTGACAAACATCCACCACACCGGTCTACCATACGCAACGTTTACAACTACGATTGGAAATCTTGTATATGCATCCCATTCCGCTGCCAGTATCGTGTCATACGGTATTGTTTGTGACGAGTCGGAGGCTGATATATTGCCTCCTGGCATGTCTAAGTGTGTGTGTCCGTGCATCTTAGCCCAAAGCCGTACGCCAAGCAATGCCGCTACAACAACTCCAGTCCAATGTCCCGCAAAAACAACAGATAGCCCTTCCAGCAACTATCCCACTGCCTCCACTTGATCTCGGTCTGGAGTGTCACCCAATGATCTCATCCCAATCCGGCGTGACAACAAACTTGCCCCTGATCTGGCCAAACGACATAGCCTCACCTCCATCGTTAGCCGTCACCCTTTGGTTTTCTGGCGTGATCTTCATCAACATGGTATCCTGTAGGAGACTCGCCGCAATCCCCATGTTCAGCTCCAGACTGGTGCCACCCCATGAGAGGGTTGCTCGTCCCGACTCGTGGATACGTAGCTTGCCTGCTGCACCAGTGGCGAGTTTAGGCCTGAAGGACTTCGACTTCAACTCATCAGCGTCTGTGACATCGTCCTCGATCTTGACGGGAGTCTTGTCTATTGAGGCTGGTGTTGCGTCGACGTCAATCGAGTTGCCACGTGTCTGAGTGAAAGATGTAGGCTCTTCTTTCACTGTGGGCCTGGCGATGAGGTCGGGTACGATAGGAGGGAACTGAAAGAGGTAGACTCGACCTGCTTTCTTGTCTTCGCTCTTAGCTTGCGCGGCGTCCTCCATAGGGGTGTCTCCCTCAGCATCAGGGGGCGCAGATGCCGCAACGACTATGTGACCAAGTTCGTTGCTGAGAAGCCCTAGTTCTTCAACGTGTCGGTCCCACTCTTGCTGCTCTTCCTTAGTCTGTATTACGGGCTTCGTTCCCCTAAAGCCGGACCTCCTCCTCACTCTTGGTTTCTGCGGCACTTTCTTCTTGATTCCTGGTGATGAAGGTGGCTCCTTAACCTGTGTTAAACTGTCCATATCGGTGACGTTCTCCACGGGGAGCATGGGCAAGCCGTCCTCTTCATCTCTAGGCTCTTCCTTGATTCTGACTTCTCCATCTCGATCGCTGTCCTCTTGGTATACACCTTTCCACCTCCGCTCATCTCTCACGAACTCGACGTCTTTGACCTTTGCTTTGCCTCTGCGCGACTTTGATGGTGAAACCTGTTCATCGATGGCATGAGCAGTGGCGTTACGGTGTGACTCATGGCCGTCCTTCTTCGCTGCTTCATCTTCAATCTTGATCGGGGCTGAAGCGCTCGTGCCCTTCTTGGCACCTGCCTTGCGGTCCTCATGCTCTACGCGCTTGATCCTAACAGGTTGGAGCCCAGGACCCAACCCACTTGTACCAATCATCTTCTGACGCATCGCGACATCTCTGTCCTCTCCACTATCCTCCGCATCACTGATAAGGTCGATGATTGTGTCGACGTTCGTACGCGGACCCACTTCATTGCCGTCCTCTGGATCGGAGGAGGTATAACCTTCGTACTCCGATTTGACTCGCGGTATTCCAAGCATGGAGAAGTCGCCATCCTCGTCTATCTTGATCCCCGACTCCCTCTTGATCCTGTGCCCTGACGATCCATCTCCACGACCGCCTATTCTGCGCCCACTGCGTTGAGCGTAAAACCCTCTTGATCCTACAAATCAATCCGTCAGTAAGGAACCCCAAGGGTCATGTTCGAAAGACTGTCATATGACACACCCTGTGTCACAGTGCCAGCGGAGAACGGTCCGCTAGCCAGGTTGTCGCCCATGAACCCGCCTCTACCGCGACCACCTCGACTTCCACGATCGCTCCTGCCCCTGCCTCTAAAGCCACCTCTCTCCGCAATCTTCGCATTGGCCTCCGCCTCGGCTGCGGCGATTCTTGCTCTCCTCCGCGCCGCCTCAGCTGCCTCAAGAGCATCGCGTTCCTCTTTGCTGCGTCGTCCTATGAATTTCGGTTGTTGTTTCAGTGTTTTCTTTCCACGACCTGGAGCAGGCGAGCCGGATCCACTACCCGTGCCTCTCAAGGAATCGAGGCGTTCGACAGGAGGGCGCAAAGAGGACGGTGCAGGTGTAGATGTTGTAGCAGCAATATCTTGCGTTTCTCCTATGATGCTCGAAGACCCAAGAGTTGCAGACGAGGTTTCTTTGGGGTCGCCCGGAGCTGCGATCGAATCATTCGATGCTGCAGGGTCAATGTCCGGATTCTCCCATCCAGACGTTTCTGCAGAAAGTCTTCCTGTTGCCTTGGCTGCACTTCTTCCCCTGCCCCTTCCACGGCCACTACCCTTGGGAGTCATATTGCAACTACCGCTGTGATCGTTATCACATGGTTTTGTTCGAAGTTGTTGTTGCAATACCTCTCGTGAACACACTCCCACTTTCTGCCCGCCGGAGGTCTCGACTCCGGATCACCGTAACTAGTCCCTAGAGGTGCTAGTCAGGAACGTCAAAGTTGACGACCACTCTCGAGTTGTTATTGCTACATTGAGAATGTCACGCTCTATCAGTTCAGCATTGGACCTTCGCATACTAAAGACCTGTCGATAATAGCATACCGGCTACCCATGAAACACATAGGACGCCTTGTAGACAATGCATGATCTATGCCTAGATAAGTTGGAGATGTCCTCTTACTCTTTGTTATCTCTACTCCGCAGTCTTCATCCATGTTGTGTTTCGTACCACCTCATCAATCATGGACTCTCTTTAAGATGTTTACAAAATTGGCGTACACATAATCGACCCAGTTTGTGAAGAGCTTGCTAGAAGAAGCGCAGTGTTGTGTACGATAGTCTTAGTATCGACCTCCGCTTCTGCCAATCAGCCATATTGGTACATGTGCTATCTTAAGCCTCCTCAAGCTTCTCGTATGGGCTCTGCATAGTATGAAGCTGCAGTTGCTGGCATGTGTGTGACTGCTCTCCTTCTCCACTGGCGTGATAGAGATGGGCCCATCTTGCCCATTTATAGATAAGTAGCGAAAAGAATCAAGTAGTCGTAAGCATTGCACGAGCTGGGTAAGTGATGTATCTCTGGAGAGCCCATCTCTTCTAGCCAGACATTTGTGTTCTTGACGAGTGTCTGCTTCAGGGTGTGATGTACTGCGTCCCCTTCGGTGAACGGAAAACTGTTCAACCTCCTACGAGTCGACGACAACAGCCACTTCGACAATAGGCTTGGAGTTCGCCAAACTTCGATCATAGTCTTTCTTGCTCTTCATAGTTGCATTTGGTCTCATCAGTATGGTGCCGGAAGTTGCTTGATCACCAGAAACTTTCCTCAAGGAAAGATGTCTCTACCTCCGCTCGTCTACCATGAAGCAAGCCGAAACGTCTCACTCCCTACTCACACTCTCCCTACTCTCTACGCTCACTTCGAAATGACGTACACTTGCATGGTGGCATTCTTGTCACACGTGAGAGTTCACTTTACCGCGGTCCGATCTACTCCCCTTTCGTCCTTCGCCCACCACCAAGATTCTTTCCAATCTCAACAACTCTGGTACACTAACTTCTTGTGCTTCCTCCTTCTCGGTCTCTGTCTTTGCGCTGTTGCTTTTGGGACCTACACTCGATCTCAAGCTGATCAGAGGCCGCTGCCACGAAGACATCTCGTCTTTACCCCATCCGGATCTATTGTAGTTCGTACAGCGGACGACCCTTTCCCACCGATCAGTGCCCCTCTAGCATCTACTACTAAGGTCTTCCTTGGCCGGAATCGTCTGCCTTCAACCGACGCTGCTCCCTTGCTATCGTCCTTCCAAGGATTCCATTTCGTCCCATTGTCGGGACCAATCTTCGTCATGAGTAAGTCGCCGCTCTGGGAGGGACTTACCCTAAATCTGACACGACTAGTAGCCGGACAAGTAGTGCTAGGAGGTAGTAGGGTCAAAAAGCATCTTCAGACACTTCGACGCCGACCAAAGATGGTTACTCGCAACGCAGCTGCTGGAGTCCGCAATACCTTCCCTTTCGAGAAGCTCCCAGCTGAGCTTCGCAACATGATCTATCATTTCGCTCTCAGCCTACGGGGTGTGGATACTTACCTCAAGGACTGCATCACTGATAGTCGTCACCACTACCTTGGAGTTGAGCCACGTTCGAACACTAATCCTCTCCTCCTGTTGAACCGCCAAACATACCTCGAAGCTAGCTCAGTCTTGTACAACAAGCCGCTGGCTATCTCTCACGGCTTACTCGTTGGCATGTCATTGACCAAGATTGTCAGCAGTGACATTCTTCATTATGTCTCCAATGTCACTATCAGTGATGTCGGCTACAACTCCTTCGGTCACAACCACTCCATCGTTGAGATGCTGGAACTCTACGCTCGACTTGTCGATGAGTGGATCAAGAGCCACAGTCTCCAGACACTCCAGATCACTCTTCAAGATGAGGTGGTCGTAAAGCACATCAAGTCGTGCTGGAACCGTGATGGATGTGGATACTGCGACCGTGTCCGTCTGATGATGGACTGCTTGGGCAGACTCCGGGGTGTCAAGCATGTCACCTTCACGGGTCCGTTCGTTGACTCCTACATTGAGCCGATCAAGAAGAGAATGCAGTCCCCTCCGAAGTCCTTCACAGATCTTCCTGGCGAGCTTCGCAACAAGATCTACGATTATGTTCTTGGATTCCGCACTATCAACAAGCAAATCCAAGGTTACAACAACAGCCTGCTCTTGCTTGGCGTCTTGACTCTGCCGAAACGTTCGACTCCAACCATCCTTCTGCTCAATCGACAGATCAACCAGGAAGCAATGGGCGTCCTACGTGGCAAGCCGCTCGTCCTCACCAACTCGCCTCGCGGCCGTGACGCTATTTTTCATTTCATCAGCCCGGCCACTCTTCAGAAGCTTCCATGCGTTATCTTGCGCATCGACTTGACAATCACCAACGCCACCACAATCGACCACTGGCAGAGCCTCGCTGATACGCTCTCTGCACTCTGGGCGCAGAAGCACAGCCTGGTGAACTTACATTTCCACCTCCAGGACGGTCTGGCCGCCAGCATCATGCAGCGTGGGGGAAGTTATCCAGACCTCTGCATCAGACAGATCTTCGAGCCCTTCAAGACTGTCAGAGGTATCGATCAGGTCACCTTCCAGGGTGCACTTCCGGAATGCTTCACTTCACCACTCAAGTACAACATGGAGGCGTCTCTTTTCAGTGGCGTTGCCATCCCCCTGCAAGCGTGCCTGAATGGACTGCACATTACCCTCCAGTGATGCCGATTCAGCCCCTGCCACTCCTTATGAGAGCTCGGACAAGATTCCGCGAAATTTCGACACTTGTACACCACAGGGCGTTCCCAACTTCAACTTCGCGATACAAACCGGCAGTGGACAGAAGTTGTCACAAACGCTGTACCTGTCGCGAGCGTTTTCCGTCGGCGCTTCTCACTGTTCTCAGCGTGTTGTCAACGAATCCTACCAGGAACTCGACCTTCAGATTGTTCCTTGCCTTACTCATCAGATCTCAGCTATGTTTCCACAATTGTTTCCTATTGCTCCTTAAATTTGCCATGTTTTCTTGTATCCTTGGCCCCCCCTTTTGTTCACCCCTTAAAACGTCTTCCCGGAAAGCTCCTAGCACAGATTGGAGGTGTTAGCAAACACGGTCTTGTACCTCAAGATTTGTGTTAGATCTTCTGCCTCTGGCGAGCACTACACACTCCCCGTTTTGGCTTTAGAGCCAACCCCATCTAACGCTGCACTTTCTTTGGCTTGAGAGCTTGTCGTCTATCTTCGATTTCTCACTTGGACACACGATCCCCAGCTACCAACTTGTGGATGTCCCTTTCTTCTGGGATATTTATCGTCTGATCACCTGAACACATCATTGCGATCTACACACCTTCAGTCCAGCGTTCTCCGCTTTTGCACTCGACTTGCACAGGCGTGAGCGCACAACACAATATATCTTCATGTCACATATTGGGAATCTTACTTTATATAGCAAATCGAGAACATCTTCGACCCAAACTTATGTATAGCTCCTGTGGACCGCTGTACTCAAGGCCCGTGAGAGGTGCGCTTTTGTGTGCATTGTATCGGAAGTGGGCGGGAACACAGCTGGAGTGGGAAGCGAGGCCAAGACAGAGGCATCCTTTACGTTGGACGTTAGACATGTATGCATTGATAGCATGGCACAAGACACACGCCCACTAATCCGCAGGGAAGAGGTTCTTGCACCTAATCCGAGCAACTTGACAGGCCCGACAGCTCAGACATCCACCATAGTATCGTCTCCCCCATCGGCCCCTATCGACTCAAGCATCACCCCCCTCCCCCTCCCCTCCAACAATTCCCTCCGCACCTCGGGGCCAATATCTCTGTGTCCTCTCGCCAGCAGCAGATCAAGGAGGGCCTCTCTCTGATCCTCCGTGATATCGTTCCTGTACCTCTGCGCAAACGCCAGTAGACATTGATGCCATAGCACGGGCAGTCTGTAATCCTCCTGTTTCACCACTCCGCTCGTACCAGCCATAGCCGTGTCCGCGGGCCTAAAGCGCAAGAAATGGAAGACCAGCGCATCGATGACTTTATACGGCAGCGCGTACTTCTTCTCCAGCAGCGTGCGAATGAAGATGTTCGTTGCGCCAGCCGCCTCGCCCGCGCCGAGCATCTGCTCCGCCGCAATGTCGCACAGCCGGTGCAGCGCGGCGGCCGAGTGCAACACAGGGACCGACACGCGCGCCAACACCGACGCGATGATATGCGCTTCGCGGAGGGTACAGGTGCCGGGGGTCAGGAGCGGGAAAAGGAGGCCTTTGAACCAGGCAGCGGGCTTGTAGAGAGCTTTCTTGAGCGCTTTGTACAGGTGCACGTTCAGTGTGCGTGTGGTGGCGGATTTCTTGGCGTCGCGGCTGTTTTGTGAAGACAGGGGGGACAGGTCGGAACGCACGTGCTCGAGCAGGACGGAGCGGATGAAGATCTGGGCGGTCAGGGGGGTTGAGGAGACGAAGATGCGTGTTGCTTCGTAGACGGCGTTGGGCGTCCAGGAGAGGGGCGTGGTTATGTCGAGGAGAACTTCCCATTGCGGGAGCGTTGGGAGGAGTTTGAAAGGCTTGGGGAGCGCGCCGGACTTGTAGCGTGAGAGGATATTGCCAACTCTGAAAAGAACATTGTTAGTATGGGATACAACAATTGTGAAAAGAATGGACTTACTGCGTGAATACTTCCAGCGCCTTTGCTGGAATTTCTACCGCGTCCTCTGGTCGGCCACCGCCCATTATCTCCTTCTCTCCTGCATCTGTATTCCTCGCTCGCTCGTCCGCTTCATGTGCGGCAATCTTCTCCAATATCAGATCCGTCAGATTCGTTCCACTTCCGCTTTCTTCTTCCTCGCCTCCTGCCGGCTGCAGCAACGTTGCGGGATCGAACTCTGGATTGAATCTGTTGAAGACATCAAGATCACTGGGATCGATTTCGATCTCTCCGACCTCCTCCACTTCTTCGTCGCCCCATGCCTCGTCGTCGTCTCCGGCACCATCGATATACACGTTTCCTTGCCCCTCATCGTCCACAAGTCCATCGTTCAACCCTGCTCTGCTCTCAAAGGCGAAAGCAGGATTGGGCGCAAGTGGTCGCCGTATCGAATTCTCGGCATCGTCCTCCGCTGCAAGATCCCGGCCATGTTTTAGAATCTTTCTCGAGGCCTGGGAATCAACGTATGCGTCTGCTTCTCCATCGTCTCCATCCTGCTGGCTCTTCTTCCGCTTGCCAATTTTCTGTTTAAGAGGATGTGAGGGTGCGTATTCTTCGGCGAGAGGCTTTTGTCGCCGACCTCGAGCAGGGTTTCGGGAGTCCGATGTTGTGGACTTGGGCATAGTGGGTATAATCGTGTGGGGCGTAGGCGTATTAGTCGAGTTGCGGCATGAAGCATAAGGTAGATATCTCAAATTACACAAAACTTTGTAGATAGAGGATTCTGTCACCGCCTAGACTGCTTCCAAACAAACCCTTGCTGTACCCGGAGCTTCCACACGGGTGTCGCGAACACCGAACAGCAGCTACTGTAGAAAGGAGAAAGAGGAGGACAACCACGCTGCTCGGTAGAACTCAGTCGCAAGAGACGCCTACAGCCAGTCCAACACTGCCACCCTTCAATGACCGACATTCCATCAAGCTCGCGCGGCGCGACTCCCAATCCTCCTTCAGCTATCCCTCAAGCACTCGCAGAACCTCACATCCCAGCCGTCTCTTCACCACTGAACCCAGACGCATCAGTGTTAGTTACGGCCGCGCGAACGCGTCCGACGAAAGCACCGGCACGAGAGCAGCGCGAGAAACGCGATACAATCAAGAAGCGAGAATCTACCGCCAAGAATGGAACACCAGATCGCGTCGCCGATCGCAAAGGTGCCGCAACCCGTGGAGTACCCTCGCCCATGCGATACGCCATCCCTCCGCCCAGAACATCCGATTATGATCCACCTCGGCCGCCGCTCTTCTCGTC